>JARJLF010000694.1:0-146446 GCA_029378395.1 Mycena leptocephala | reverse complement strand
GGCAATGGGAACTCACGACCACACTCGCTCAACCTCTTCGTCGAATGTAACGAGGAGCTCATACACCAGCAGGGCCGAGGTTGCGTCTAGAGGTAAAATATCGGATTCCGAAGTAAGATACTGGTGGAGAAACCACAGACACATAACGTAGTTCTCGGTGAACGTAAATCGCACATATTCTTCCGCCTCGGCTGGTGTATACTCGCTGATATTGTGGGCGAGGGCGGGGCCGGGCATGAAGAAGAACGAGAAGACGAGGCGCGCTCCAAAGGCATGCGGTTTTCATTGTGATTATCCTCAGAGATAACGCAAGGTGCCTGGTGATCTCATACCGGGGATAATGGCTACAGTTTTCCCGGGTACCTAATCCCGACTCGGCCAGGTCAGGTCGCGGCTCTATTTCGCTTTCAGACTTTCAGTTTGCCTCAAGTTCATCGAAAAAAGAAAGAAAAAAATAGTATATCCTTTACCTCTGCAATCGGTGCCTGGTTCGGTTTCCTAGTTCTTCCTCGTGTGAATTGTCGCAGTCGCGTGCGTATCAAGCGCGTATATCCCGCCGGGGTTGCAAGGGGTTGCACACATGCTCGGCAGATGCCGTTAGCTATGGTGACAGCGGCTGTGTGAATTACCCTTTTTGGCCACTACCGCCAGGATCGCCGATTCGCCTTGCTCTACCGAAGATCATGAATCGCTCGGCGAAAATCATAAGCGAAATAATCAATGAAAGAATCCATATGGAACCAAATTCAAAGGTCATGGTGTCTCAACGGTGTCTTTCAAAGTCATTACTAATGTTTTTCCGCTAGCTTCAACTTGTTTGTGTATGGTGAGATTTATTTGGATTTATGGCTTCTGCAGTAAGCATTTTCTGTGATATGTACTAGGCTCCATCGAAATTTTGGCTTCCTCAGCGGCTACTGAAGAAAACGATGATTTCCGGCGACTCATAAATCGCGGGAAGGGCCTGAGCTTGCGAGGCGGAATAGTGTTTATGTATGCCGTGCGTTGGCCGTGCGAGCAGTTCGGCCCTGCATTCGAGCGAGAGTAAGATTGCCTCTATTATCTTTTTGAAGTTTTCCAATTCTTTAGCAGCGCTGAGATCGGCCGATTATCGCCTATGGTCAAGAATGAGTTCAAAAAGTCGTATTGCTCGACTCAGCTGCACTATCAGTGTACCGATTTATCACCGTACGCCAGATTTTGTGTCGTGGTGTAGGTCGGTATATTTTTGGCCGATATTTGTTGTGAACTTTGTAAGCTCATAGTAGCAGAAACTTCTTTGTTGCGAAGCTTTGGCAGGCGTCTAATCCACCTTGAATCCACCAGTCAGCGTTAGTCAGCGTACTCTGAGAAATGCACAACCGCAGGAAGCCGCGATGCTTCCTGGTTGCGTTTCTGCATATTTAAGACCCATCGACAGCGTTAGAACGGTATTCAACCGAAATCAACTCACCAAGTATGACCATCTCGCAAGACCCATCTGCTCCGCTCGCTGTGCTGGTCGGAATTACCGGCCAGCAGGGAGGAAGCGTCGCGCGCGCTCTCATTGATTCCGACAAGCCATACCGAATTCGCGGGTTGACCCGCGATGCAACCAAGCCGCCGCTCAAGCTTTCGCAGCGCAAGGCGTCCAAATCGTCAGCGTATCGTTGACCGTCGATAATGTGCTCAATGTCCGGAAAGCATTCGAAGGCGCCGACATTGCATTTGTAAGTTTTTGCGCGACAGGTTTGCAGACAGACGGCTGACGATCCGCAGGCGGTCACTAATTTCAACGAGCATTATGATAAGCAGCGCGTAAATATGAAATCCAGTGCTGCATGTATCGCCGCTGACATTTTGCAGGAAATATCCGAGGGAAAGATGCTCGTGGACACCGCCAAAGACGTCGGCGTGAAACTTCTTGTCTGGTCTGGCCTCGAGTCAATCAGCGCACTTTCCGGTGGTAAATACCCACGGGTTGGATTCTTTGATGCGAAGGGCGAAGTGACCGAGTACGCGAAAAAATCCGGTGTCCCTCTGTCTGTGGTCCAGGCTGGGTATTACGCGATCAATATTTTCGAAGCGTCGTATGCTCTTAAGAAACAGTCGGATGGGAGTTACGTGTTCGGTTTGCCCATACCTGCGACCGTGCAGGTTCCCGTCATCGACGTCGAGCACGACTACGGCATTTATGTCCGTGCCGCAATCGAGAATCCTGTGCTGGGAGCCGGCTCAGAGGTGCAGTCGGGGAAGCTGATTTCCTTTGGAGAAATGGTCAAAATTGTCTGAAGGTGCGTTCAGAATCGAACACGCTGCTCAAAGTTATTAACTGCTTAGCTTAGCTTCCGGCAGAAAATTACATACGTGGAATTGAACCGGAGACATTCATCGAAATGACAGGGATGCCCGATTACGGACCCATGCTGTCGGACATGTTCGAGGCCTTTGGGGTTCATGGATGCAAGTCTTTCCCGTCAGAATTACTTGCGAAGCGCTACATTTCCTTAGATTACGGCGGCAAGGAAGTCACAAGCGAGAGCTTGTTGGCACGAAAGCCTCGCTCATGGTCGGAATTCTTGGATGCTACTCCGGTGCAGGACTTCACTTGAGACGCACGTCGTCCCCGACGTGCCCTACTGTACCACCCCGCCCTAATCGTGTACGCCCTGTGTAAATTATGTTCCCTGCTGTTATACCTCCGCTTTCCTCCGCTGGTTAGTATTACTTCCCGCCAGCCCACTTACCTATACAGCTACCCCGTGTATGCTTAGTCCATTTCAGTCCAATGTCAGCCGTTACGCGCGCCAGTGTTTCTTCATGGTCGAGAGTAGATTATCACAAGCTTTAGGCGCACTGGAAGTAAGCATCGCATTAATATTTTGTTTTGCTGCGCAGTGATACAACTTGCAGCGCAGCAGCTTTGCACGACGAGAAAGTGTCAAAGGGTTCAATGGCAGTGGGCTCCGCGAAGAAACGGATCCCTTCGCTTGGCAACCGCCTCGTCCGTTTCTTTTTCCGATGAGGTTGTCAAGCAGTCGAGCCACAACATTGTGCTGCCAGCCACCGTACGCTTCGGAAAATTGGGATACCCAATCCGAGGAGGAGGAGGAGGAGGAGGAGGCAGCCGTCGCCATACCACGTACTTAGAGTCTTAGAAGGAGGTGAGCGCTTGGCAGCAAACGACTTGAACCAGCGATGATTCCATCAGCTGATCAATGATCGACGACCGTAAGCATCAATTACTGTGAACAATATCGCAGTTGATGGCGAGGATCTTTCACTGCCCTGCCAGTTGCTGCCAGTGACACTGATAAAATATAAAAACAGAGGAACCGCTCCATGTCTTCGGAATCTGTCCCACTTTCTCACTTCACAATCTGTTCCACTTTTTCAGAGTTGAACTCTACTTGAACTCTACTGCGTTTTATTTGCAATGCTCTTCTCTCGTGCTGTGGTCGCCCTTGCAGGGTTTATCAGTGCGGCTTCTGCCCTTGTGGTCAGAACTGATAGCGCAGGCCCCACTCCCACTGCAATATCGTCACCGACCGCGACAGCAGTCCCAACAGGCGTGTTTCTGACTACAAAGCTTATAGTTGTTGGAGGTCATACCGACGCCCATGCGACATTCGCCGGCAACACCGTCACCCTGGTCCTTCCCACCTGCATCCAAACTATCACCCCTGACAAAAACGGCTTTGTTCCCCCAGGAACTTGTCACGCACTGTACAAATTTTATCCTTCCTTCGCCGCAGCAGTTGCCTTTTCCATCCTCTTCGGCGCCGTAACCGCGCTGCATATCTTCCAGGCTGCAAAATACAAAACGGTCAGTAAGCATACACTCGCCTCGGACACAGACTCACTGAAAGCGCGTTCAGACATTCTGCTGGGTCCTCATCATGGCCTGCTGCTGGGAATTCTTCTCCTTCGTGACGCGCAGCATCAGCACCAAGCACCAGCAGAATGAGGGACTGGCGCTGGTGACACAGATCCTGGTCCTGCTGGCGCCGCTCTGGGTCAATGCGTTCGACTACATGGTCCTCGGACGCATGATCCACTTTTTCCTGCCATCCCATAGCATCCTCGGGATATCAGGCTCGGTCCTCGGACTGACGTTTGTTATGTTGGATGTGGGGTCCTTTGTCGTCCAGCTGATTGGGGGAACCCTCGCTGGACCGACTGCGCCGGAATCGGAGGTCTTCAAAGGGATTCACCTTTATATGGGCGGCATAGGCCTCCAGCAGTTTTTCATCTTTGTCTTTCTGGGTCTCGCGATACGCCTCCATACGCAGCTGCTGACTCTCGAGCGCAACGGCACGGGAAAGAAGAATTGGAGACCTTTACTATTTACTTTGTACGCCAGTCTGGGTTTGATCAGTGTACGCAAATTTTTCTTCACAAGAACGAAAAGACTAACGATAAAGCAGATACGCATCTTCTTTCGACTCTTTGAATTTTCGGCCGGCAGGGACGCAGACAAGAATCCGTTGCCCTTCCATGAAGTGTATTTCTATGTCTTCGAGGCTGTCCCGATGTTCTTTGCACTCGCTGCTATGAACGTCGTACATCCGGGCGCGACGCTCGTCGGGCCTGACGCCGACATGCCGGGATTGAAAACACTGTTGTGTGGATGGAGGAGAAAGCAAAATACCAGAATGGAATGGAATACGATGGAGCGCAAGACTGATGCGTCCTATTCCCAAATTCCATAGAGAACGTGATTTGGACTTTATCTAGTATTTATGTGCTTGGCGATGCAGAGAAATCGAGACCCTCAGAAGCCGCGACAGTGTAATCAATTATATCTTCTCGTGTAATATCGTTCCTATTTTTGTAGGGATTGTAATTTTTCTTTCATCTTATTACAGAAAATCGAAATGATTGTACATTACATTCACATATATCCATCGAGGCGACTCACGGGAGAGGCTTTCCGCTATTGATAGCATTCGCCACCTGGGAAGTATTGGGGCGATTTTGAGCGTATCTGAGGCGCAGCGGATTCAGATCCGGGAAAATCGAATCAGGCGAATGGACATACCTCTCATAACTATCAAGGTAAAGCTCCTCTGTGCTGCAGGTAGCAGCAAAAGCAGGGTGAGCGAAAAGCCTGGAGATCCAGGCTCCGAATTTATCCCCGGTCGGGACCTCGAAGCCGCGATAATGCTTTAGAACATTGCTCGCCCTGAAAATCCCTGAAAAAAATGGAGATTGTGAGCATAGAGATCAAGTATGAGAGGGAGCCCAAACTAACATGGGCCAACCATGACATCGGCTAAGCTAAGATCGCCACCGTCGAGCCACAGACCAAGGCCAGCCCCGAGAGCCTTCTGCTCTCCGACACCTGCAGCGCCTCCCCCTGCACGATCTCACTCGCTCTCTCAAACATCGTGACGAGAGTTTCCAGTCCACTGCGGAATTCTCGGCCAGCTTCGATCTGGGCGGCGTCTTCCTGAGCCTGGAGGAAGCGATAAAAGGCGGGCACAATGGACCGACTGATGTGGTCGCACTGCAGACGGACGAGGGCCCGAGCATCTGGGATGCAATTAGTTGCGTACCAGTCAAGAGGGATGAGAGTGCAAACATGGGTCAGTTGGTAAGAGGCTCCGTTTCGTAGTGGTAGCGGCAAGGCTATGAGGGGTGAGTATAGTTCACCGAAAGGCGGTTAACCCACTCCTCGAAGTATTCGAGAATCACGGTGCTTTCATTCAGGCCGCGCGGAGGCGTGTATTTGTGCAACTTGAGGCCGGGTACAAGGCCCTTGGGCGATACCTCAAGGAGGTCTGTCGGTTTTTTATACGGATCGACTTCATCTAGCGATCTTAGGTCAATTTCATTGTGCCAAACAAGCGGATGAGTCCCACAATACTAGTGATTCTAGTGAGCACGCAAAGTGAGCGATTGGACAATCATGCTACTTTGTACGGAATTTGGAGGTACTCCAACGCAGCCCAGACTCGCTGAACAAAAGGACAGAAACAGCTCCCAAAGAGGGTGATATCTTGAGCATCTGAGTGTTGTTTGACAGTGTCCAAGGCCGGGCCAGTGCATTCAAGGTGATAGTTCTTTTGTTCAGGCATAGTGGATGTTGTAGCAGTGAGTGAGACCGGAAACGCGGTCCGCGGTCCGCCTACACTTGTGACCCTTTCTTCCTCCTTGATATTCTTTTCGAGGACTAAACATAGTCTATGCCACTCCGCTCCAACCGCTCAAATGGAGCAGTGGTATCAAGCCGGCTTTGCGCACCTAGGATAAGAAGAATAGAAATGATAAGAGGTCTCGTAGTGCTCGCTTACCCGGGGTCATCAGACTTCGCAAAGAAGCGCGGCCAGTGTGTGGAACTTGGAAGCCGCCGACATGTCCCGATTGCCCGCCCCAGAGAACCCAGTCCTCGATGCAGAGCCTGTGGCCGAAAGCAGGCACTCTGACGAATACAAGGACAAGGGTAGTTCTGACCAGCCTTCGACACCCCCGGTTGCAAGCAAACACCCTCTGTTTGTCTCGTCTATTGGAAAGAACGAACCAGCGGTAACGCGCAGAGAATTGTGGAGTTACTATCGTTCGTGTCGTTTTCATCTTACTCCTACACGCTAATCAAACCCTTCAAAGTGTACTGTAATTGGAATTCAGTTTCGTTCATTTGCTAGTCGCTCATTCAATCTCAAGACAATGGGGACAACGGCGTCGGGCCAAATGGATACTCGATGACTCTCTTCCAGTCCCTCGCGTTCGCGGCTGGGTATGATCCGGTCGCCGGTGTAGGCTCTTCCTGCTCGAGCGACAGTTCTTCTGGCCAATGTGTGCTACCGTGGGGTGGTGGAACGAAATCAGTTACAAGTGTCGTGTTAATCGCGAACGGTGTTAGTTTTGCTGTAAGTTTCATGTCCCTTCGTCGAGGCATGTCTCATTTCTGCAAATAGATCATGACAATGATATTCACTACCATTGGGAGTGCGGCAGGTACGACATATAGGCCATTTGTATTGGCATGGAACTTACATTTCATGAGACTACGGTACCTTTGGACGCTGGCTGCTCCTCATTATTACAGTCATTTGTTGGGGCGCGCAATTCGCGAGCATGGCCCTCACAGGTATGATCGCTCAGTGAACAAAGTCAAATCAAATTCATTTTGGCGCAGAACCTTCTCGATGGGGTGCTGCTATGGCCCTATATATGATTGGCTTTATTTCGTACGGTGCGACTCTGGTATTCTATGCCGCGCTCTTCCCACGTCTCGCGCGCAACACGCCGCACGCAAAAGAAATCCGGGAGAAATACGAGGCAGGAGAAACCTCCAAGGAGGATTATGAGCGTGAGGAGAGTTTGGAGAAGAACAGGATCAGCAATATCAGCACGGTGCGCTCGACTTTTTTGTGTTGCAAGCTATACTAACTTTTAGGCGCAGGCGCACAGCAACATCGGTTATATATTCACTCTCTGTCTCAATCTGTCGATTCTCCTCCCCTGGCATCGAACGCGAAGGTCAATAACTATACCATAGTGCTGTTCGTCTCTTTTGCTTTCCCCGAGGAGCGCGATGCTCAACACATAGCACAGAACCAATATGTACTGGGTCATAACAGGCATTTGGTGGTGTACGCAATCAGTCGACTTGTATGTTCCGCGCTTACTTCGAACTAGTCATCTTCCAGCAGCCGCGACCGGGACCTCCTCTTCCCAAGGGAGAGCGTTACATCACGATTGGCTGGAAACAGATTTGGGCTGCATGCAAGCAGTACAAGCAGCTGCCATACACCTTCATCTACCTGTTTTCGTTTTTCCTTCTCGCAGACGTATGTTTATTCCAGTCTTCTCGTGTATACACTGAATCGGCCCAGGGTCTCAATACCACTGGCACCTTGGTCTCCATCTGCCAAAACGACAAGTTCTCGTTCAGTTTCCTGCAGGTAAGACAGACAGGATTTTAGAAGATTCAATTTAAGATGACTCGTAGAACACCTATCTTGGTCTCTCGCAAGCGATAACGCGAGTTTCTAATTTGATTGTGCCGCGATCGAAGGCTGATTGACGGAGCACAGTTCCACGATAAGCACGTTCGGTTTCTGGTACATCCAGAGGTACTGGAAGATTCCGACCAAGACGATGGTACTCTCGTTTCCCGTGACTGAACGCCGTGAAACTGAGCTTAACCTCAGTTTGTCGTTACAAACGTAGTGACGATTATGATCCCGCTTTGGGGTGCGACAAGCTCCTCTTCACTTTTCGCTGCTTTGACTGAAAGTCGTGTAGGAATGATCGGAATATGGACTCTGAAACTTGGGTTCGTGCTTTCCTCACTCATGATGCACTTGTACTGAATACGCGAATATAAGATTTCACAATAAGTGGGAATTCTGGTTCGGATCTCGGTACCCTCCCCTTATCACTGTACTGACTGCCTGGCAGGGCGTACAACATTGTATTCGGGCTGTTCCAGGCACCATACTACGCCTTCTCGCAGACCATGATGGCGGAGCTGACCCCGCCCGGCTTTGACAACATGGTCAGTCTCTATATCCACTACCCCAGCCAGACGTGCTGACGCCTATGCCAGTTCTTTGGCCTTTTTGGGCTCTCGAACCGCGCCAGCTCCATGATCGGGCCCAACGTGATTCAGGCTATCATCGACTCTTCCGGAAACAACTGGATGGGTGCGCGCATTTTCTTCATCGTAGTCTCCGAGCCTCTGACCAGGTCCATAGGATTCCCCTTCCTGTTTGCATTATGCACCTCCGCGTCGCTCGTCATTTGGTTTGCGGTGGACATTCCCAAAGGGCGCAGCGATGCTGTTGCGTGGGCGGAGGGCATCCGTGCGGCAAAGTATGCTGAAGACGGGTTGGTATTGAAAGAGTAAATGAATGTCAACGATCCTAGCAATGGTAAACACGATTTTTTTAAAGGCTGGTCATGCATCGGATATGTCTTGCTCTCGACGATTGCCCATTTGTGGTATGGCTCTGAAATCACAAGCCATCAATATTTCATCAGTGGCTGTGACACGTGAAGAGCCCCTAAATGGGTCTGTAACCACTTTGGAGCGGACTGTATGGCGTCAAACTAGTCAAAGTCTAATAATTAAAGGATATTGGATCGGAATCTGGTGTTGCTTTTTACGAAAGCTTCCAGATAGCTTCAAGCATACTTAGTCTCGCACACAGTTTCACTTCGTTCAATCGAGGTCACTCATGATAATAGACGGAAAATGAGAGTGGGAGAGAACTTTGTTTGGCGCGCTTGCCCAATGCCTTCTCGACCTAATATCATGATCTCGATTTCTGCGCGCCGTATCAACGTTGTCCTACCTGCCATTTGCCGCATGTGGTGGAGTCGCTTACGATTTCTTGCTTCATCTCCCTCCCGACCGAACTTCAATTTTTTGAGCTCAAGCCCCAAATGACTGACGAGCAACGGTATGTCCTTGACTGGCAAATTAAAGTGATAATTGTTGAATTAAGCCATACACTGTTCATAGATTAACTCACCGCGAGATGGTGTCATACGGTTTCAAAGGAGAACCTTGGGCAGAGCAACGGCGCGAACTGGAGCGTTCGTTCGACCGTGCGGGTCGTTCAGATCACAACGGATTGTTGAATCGCTCAGTCTCGATGTCGAGCGGCTTGCCGCATGCCCCGCCGCCCAACGTCAACATAGCGCAAGTCCCGCTGGCTATGGTATGCCAGGCACTCGGGGTACGGACTCGGAAGCAGTCATTTGCATCGTCCGGACTACGCTTCCCTAGGACGCACGTATCCGCCACAGGACAGGTTGATGCAATACCGTGAACGCCTCGACTCATCGCGGAGGTCTGTCTCTTCCCGCACCTCGTCTCCGACGTCTTCGTACGCGTCCAGGCACATCTACAGCCGTGGATATGCCCCCTCCTCAAGCTACAGTCCCACATACCAAACACACAGCAGGTCGTCCCGACATTACGGTTACTCCGGGTCCGAGTCTTCGACGAGCTACAGCCCGCTGTCCTTCCATGACACTGACGACGATGAAGAATATGCCCATATCCATGCTCCGCCATCCGCACCGAGTCTGGGCCGCACTTCGCAAGTGGGTATGCCGAGCCACCTTTATCGTCGAGCCGTCCGATTCAGGCTCCGAGGCATCATATTCGGGGGAGCATACTAGTAGTCGTACGACGACTCCGCGTCGGAGCGTGGCAGTGGTAGTTCGGGATATTCAGGTTCAGACGTCTATTCCGATGGGTCGGACGACGATATGAGACGGCGGAAGCTACTCCGATGGTGGGGATTGTTATTCCGACGACGGGGGCTATTATTCCGACGATTAGATAGCTGGTGCCTAAACGTTGACTGTTTCTTGATCTGCTACTAGATTTTTTATAATGGCCTGAATTTAATAGAGGTAATATTTCTGGAGCATCTTGAATGATCTGTGATGATTCGGAGAGGTAATTGGTGGATGACTAAAAATGGAACCATAACTTCTCCCGACCGAGAATGGAAATAACCAAATGGAGCCACGGCGATTCGAACCTTCACAAGCGAGAAGAGATACCCTTTAGGCCTAGTCCGCATATCCTTCTCCGTTTACTTGATGACAGACTGCGTCTGGCTCTGTGACTATGAACCCACAATTGAGAACAGAGCATAAATGGCCAAGACTCGGATTGACTAGTATAAGTAGTTGGTCGCCAATCTCCAATCGCAAGGAAACCGCAAAAGTGTGTATCAGGGCTCTAGAAGAGTCTAGAAGGCTAAGGCATTTTCTTTTTGGATAACCAGAGCGTCCCATATGGTTGAGCTGGTATGGCCAGATAATCATCTTCGAACTCGTAAACTTGAATGGAATGGATGACCAGAGAGACCGTCTTCAAAAAGAAAATTGGGAACGGAATTTGCTTTTTCATCATCACAGGATAACATTTCCGTTTAGTTGAATTAGTCAGTTTGACTCCAAGAGGTTCGAGGAAATACTCGGAACCGGTCGCTTATAGCCAGCAGGCTGACGCAGCTACTACAGCGTAGTAAAGGATTCCCAGAAGTCTGGAACTTGAGGGACAACTGTCTTCATGTCTGCATAAATTCGGCCGTCGCAACGCCGCAAGGCTTGCAAAATTGCGAGAGGTTCGAGAGGTTCCGGTCGACCAAGCGGTCGACACAGTGTGTCATGTCACACCTTTGTTACCGAAAGTGTGACCAGTGTGACCGAAGGCCAGACCTCACTTCCACCACCTGCCGTTTTGTCGGTGGTCCAAACCCAATCGCTACGCGTTTCCTGGCCTAAGCGCAGCATCTTTAGACGAGAGGTAGGTTCATGCAAGC
Organism: Mycena leptocephala; assembly: GCA_029378395.1. Taxonomy (NCBI): domain Eukaryota; kingdom Fungi; phylum Basidiomycota; class Agaricomycetes; order Agaricales; family Mycenaceae; genus Mycena; species Mycena leptocephala. The sequence continues at coordinate 135,170 of JARJLF010000694.1, read as the reverse complement.
TTTGCTGATCCAGTTGTGCTGCACAACGTTTTTACAGTTCCTTCTGGTTCTTTTTCGACCCTCCTGTATCGAATCATCTCCTCTACCTACTTCTTCAACGATGGCGTACTCGCAGCCCTTCCCTTTGGCCGCGCCGCAAGTGCAAAAGGTCCAAGCACCATCGTATGGGCCTGACCTCAGTGTCCGCCTCATATGCCCAGAGTGCAGGACCCGAACCCCGAAATCGCTGAGAGTTTGGTAGCGGAGATCTCGTTTGTAGAAATTGTGGCTTAGTGCTGGGAGACCGTATCGTTGATACGCGTAGCGAATGGCGGGTGAGCACTGAGTGGCATAGTGTAGACGCCGAGTTAACATGACTCATCACAGACTTTCGCTAATGACGAGGGCGACGACCCGTCCCGTGTTGGTGCAGCGTCCGACCCTCTGATGGAAGGGCGAGAACAGCTAGACACTGTAGTCAGCTTTCGTGATGGTGGGTCAGGCATGGCTCGCGAGTTGCAACGTGCAGCCTCGCGCGCTCAGAGCTCTCGCGCCGAGCGCAATCTCCTCACCGCGTTTCGCGATATTTCCAGCTGGTGTGATCAGTTCTCCCTTCCGAAAACTATAGCGACATCGCGAAGCATTGTACAAGCGCTCCGACGAGGAGAAGCTTTTGCGAGGGAACCCCTGGACGCAGTCATAGCCGCCTGCATCTTCATTGCGTGCCGACAGGCTCACGTTCCTCGGACTTTCCGTGAAATATGCAACTTGACGCATGTGTCAAAGAAGATCCTCGGGCAATGCTACAAGGCCCTCGAGCAGGCGTTCAATCTTACTCCAGGGGCCTCCGCAACCACCACCACCCCCTCCCGTCGTCCGGTCCCGAAAACATGCTCGCTAGATATTGCAATCACCTCGATCTACCTCCGAATGTCCAGTCCATATGTTCCGACATTATCGTCGAAGCGCGGAAACACGGCATCGCAGACGGGAGGAGTCCGGTGTCTATTGCCGGCGGCGCAATATACTTCACTTGCAACCTCTTGGGCAAAACGAAGTCACTGCGGGATATCAGCGCTGTAGCGGGAGTTAGCGAGGGCACGATCAAGCTGGTCTACCGGCTGTATTATCACGACAAGGAGAAGCTGGTGAAGAAAGAGTGGATTGAGGATGGCAAGGCTGACCTCGCGCGTCTTCCTTTCGAGGCTCCCCGATAGGGACGTGCTTGCGGGCTAAATGTCTTATGCTACTTGTAACTTATGCCACATGGAGGAAAATTTAATATGTGAAATAATCTCGTTTTGAGACGGGCTAAGATTACGGATTATTGTACGATAGATAATAGTGCTCTAGTGCTATTATTTAAGATCTTGAAATATTTTGTCATCTGAGTTTTGTACACATCCTCGACTGCCTTCCGTCGAATGTTTCCCTTGGTGGCTGTTCGCGGGAGCGATCCACGAGGAACGACAATAACCATTCCGCCGATGTTATGCGCTCGTGGAGATATCTTCGAGAGTGGAATTGCCGGATCTTCCGGATAATATCAGTCCTGAGCTTCTCGTGCTCCATATCTGTCCCAGGTTCCACCACCAATATTGGATTAGGCGACCCGTGCCAACAACGATGCACTCAGATATGAGATTTCCGCACATGGCGCGCGCGTTATCCTCGATTGCTCTGGGGAGATTGTCAGTGCCAGAACGCGCCTTGGGTCAAGACAATCTCACTTTGTGTTGCACCTCAGACTGCTTTCGGATTTGATCCAGTCGTCGTCTCTTCCTTCGGACATAAAACACCCCGGAGCGACTTCCTGGAAGAGATCGCCGGTATGGAAATCCCCGTCGGGATGTCGAAGGGAGACGTCGGGACAATCGCCGGATTCGGCAAGGACGATCAATTCGAGCATTCTCGCCGTCGAGATGTGGGCGCCGGGGGATTGAGGTGGTGCAATCGGGACAAATTTGTACGCTACGCCATCGGTGGGACGTAGAAGACCAGCATCTGGCCCGCAGCCTCCGATCGACACTAAGAGCGCCCCAACTTCTGTACTGCCGAACACATTCTAGCGTCGCTGTTAAGCTAAATGGTCTGGTGCGGGCAGAGACTACTCACCCGCAATTTGATTCCATTGCTGTACGCCCAGCTTTCTTCTTCCCGCGGGAGTGGTAAACCGGTATACATTACTTCGTCCAAGTTGGCGAGCATTCCAAGGAGCTTGGGATCAAGCCGAGAATTCCGGAGATGTGTCGTCAAATACGAGCCAAAGATATTTAGGCGGTTAAGACCACAGTAGGAAATCATGTCAATGAGTTGTTCAGATGTAAATGGAGTTGCCACGGGTTGGACGAGGCAGGCGTTGTGCTGAAGGTGGCCGATTAACACTGAAAGATCAGGTTAATAAATAGAGTACCGAGATATCAAGTTAGACTTACAGAAGTTCTGGAAAATATGGCACATGCTACCGCTAAAAAAAGGATCAGCGACGTTTTTATTATGGAATGTGGTGCGTACCCCCATACAGCGACATCTAGGCGGCCCCGTTCTCTCGGTGCGCAGATTTGGTGTGATTTATGGATGGTCATATCTAGCCATTTGTAACTGCAAGGTACGAGTTTTGGACTCCCGGAGGTAGAACCGCTCGTGTGGAAGTAGAAGGCTATTTCATGGTTCTGGGCTGCGGGAAGTGGAGGTAAATCGAGGCGGCTGCGTCCAATAGCAAGCTCGATAGATGCTGCCCGGTAGATAGGAATTGGCCAAGTTCGTAGGGCAGATTCGAATAGGTCTCGTAAATGAGGGCCCGCGCCCCGGTCTTGGTCAACAACTCTAATATTACTTCTGCGTTTGGAAGTCGCAAGCTAAACAGCTGGGGGATGAATCCCGCTCTTGATACGCCATAAATGTTCAAGACATCTTGGTAACTGTAGCCACCAATCCTAAAAAAAGGTCGTTAGAGCCAGAGCGCGACCGAAGAGAAGCTAAGTTGCTAACTCACCAAAGTCCTACCACCGATCTCTCAGGGATCCATCTTGACGAAAGATCCGCGACCAATGACTGGCCGCTAATTCCACATCCGCAAGAAATTGCTGATAGGTAATATCTCGCCAAAGGGGCACTGCGCTAGATGTATTGGACTGAAGGACTTTGAATGCAACTGCAGACGGGTTGCGAAGCGCACTCGTCTCAAGGACGGTGATGTGAGTTCTGGGCATGCGAGTCAGTGGTGAGATGTTGCAGAGATGGTGAACCGCTAACCATATATACTGGCTGTACAAAATAATTTAGCAGTCCGGGGGCGGTTAGATGGGAGACATTGTCAAACCGTATTGCCTCGTAGGCCATTGATCTCCGGGTGAAACGTACATTACCAGGTACAATCTGAATATACGAATGCCTCATCCAGTCGCAAAACCGGAGGCGCAGCCTTCTTGCCCATTCGGTTCCGTGAAGCAACGGAAAAAGTTGGTGACAGGAAAAGCGATGCTGACCGAGGTCGAGAGATATATGTAGAACGCAAGGAGAGAGTCAAATTGCAAAGGGCGGGAGAGATATCAATCATGATTCCTGCTAACGTCATCCCTGCGACGCGTACGGAGGATTGATCTAAGTCTCCAAGAAAACCTGAATCGAGGGCCATCCAGGGATTGGCATTGCTGCCCTGCCCATAGCAGAGGGTCGATGGATTAGCTGCATACATTCCGGAAAGATTTTCAACCGGCCCCAAAGCTAGCTGTAGTGAAAAGCATAACCGCCGCCGTCCGGGGAGGTTTAGGACCGTGGATTCTAAGAGCCAATTTTAGAGACACTGCTGAGCCGAGATCTACGCATTCCCGCAGACGAATATGCCCAAACATCTTGGTCTCTGTCAGCACGTTGGCACCCGCGAGTCAATTGGTGGATGAGTCAAGAGCAAAAACATGAGGCACACCGCCACACGTCCGGAAGCAAATGGTAAATGGAAATTTAATTAAGGGCGATCCCAGTCCGATTCAGCATCATTTCATCAAGCTTTCAAACGTTCAACGGGACACTCGACATTCGGTGTTTTCTTTGCCCACCCACCGCAGCGAGGCCGAGGGATGAAGTACCGAAAAGATCGGTGGCCGACTCTCAGGAAACTCGGCGCTGCGCAACATCGATGCCAGAAGGCCGGAAACTGTTTTATTAGAAGGTACGCCGCTGATATGTATCCCTTCTGCCGATGAGGCATTGCGACAAGAAAGGTCTAATATCATTATCCAAAACTGATAAACGTCAAAAGTTGAGCACTGATAGTAAACGGGATATGACAGTGAGTCTCAGGTCAAGACAAGGAAAATGGTGGCGTACCTGGAGTGTCTACATATCGCACTCAAAAATGAACGTCGTCACGATCCCATCCCTTCCCAGTTGCCACAGTCGCCTTCAAGAAATCTAGCCAATCATCAGTGGGAGGACGCCATTGCCGGGAGTAGTCCATTCTGCGGTCGTCCTCGAAATACCAATTTTTGTGGAACCTCATAGCACTGACGCCGTTGTGGAAGTAGACACTATGAACAACCATGGATAGCCGATAGTTCGACTGGAGAGCGATGCCGGACGAGATTTGATGCCTATCGAAATCTTCTACGATCGTTTTCAAATCCTGGTCATACATGCGGTGACTGGGGCTTGTCGCAGCATCGCGCAATTCCGAAATAGGCACTACTTCAGCACTGACTATGCGGAATGCAGCGCGGGCTTTGGTTCTTGAAGAAATACCCGGCGCGGAGGACAGCTGCACATAAAATACTTGTGGAGAGTCATAAACGGGATGCTCAGACGGCGGACGGTCCCAGAGTCCTTGGGCTTGTAGAAGAGAGAAGCACAACAGGGGGCGATATTTCAAAACCCACTCGTTCTGGAACAAATTCAGATGAGTATCGATTAGTTTGCATTACCTTACTTACCAACACGGGTACACGGCTTGCAATGGCAAGATCACTGGCTGCCCTGCGTCAAGTTCGTCTCTCTCCTCGGCTATTGCAGTCTGAGCAGACTGAAGTTCACATCGTCGTTTATGCTTCGGCCAGTCCTTTTTCTGGCATCGGGCATCACAGTATCGTGCGCTGCAGAGTCATGAAGATACAGGAAGGTACCTTTAAAAACGGCAACTCACTTCTTACACCTGGCACATATTTTGAATCTCTCCCCTTCCGGATTACAGGACTCTGGTTTAGAGCAGTTCTGACACAGTATCAGCGTCAACATTCAGAAAATCCGCCATATCACCCGATTTACAGCGCATTGTCTGAGCTGATATCTGCAATCCGTTTTCGTTAAGCCATACAAGTGTATAAGGATCGTACTTCGTACTTGAGTTTAGCAGGATCAGTGTTCATGTTATTTAACGTTGGGTTGATTGAATCGTGGTTGGACGACACGACAGAAATTGAGTTTCAATGTATAAGGAAGTACTCAATGCGTTCGTCGCAGTTCGTCGCCAACTTGAAGCTAGTCAAACAATAAAGCCAAGTGGTCCCATCAAATTTCGATCATTCAGTTCGAAGTCGCATTTCTCAAGCACAGAAAGACCTCTCTTGAACTGGACTCTCGAGTGCAGCAGTCCGCCATGATACTTCCTGCATCTAATTTTGACTCCCCAAAGAATTCTTGATTGACATGATGTCGGCCCGGTCTGGCTCGGGCAGCCGTCGGGCTCCCTCTATTCCCTCGTCTCCCGCGTTGTTTCAGCCACTGAGGCAGGGCAGTCTGGACTATGGGTCTCCAGAAACAACGGCAGTGTGTTGCCACAAGGCATTGGACGCGATAGTCAACGGCTGGTTCCTTCATATTCGGTTTCAAGTTTTGTAGAACGCCGGAATATTAATCCGATTCCCATGCACTGGCAGGTGGAAGTTTTCCATTGTGAAGGCCGCGCCTGTTCTTACATTCAACTCGGCTAGCAACAACTTGAACTTATAATCTTCCCGATGACTGATGAATACATTCAGCGTCACGGTTGTCTTCCTACGCATACATTTTGTCCAACATATCAAGGTCTTGGGTGGTCGTCGTAGTGTCGTCGTGCAACCCCCAAGAACTTTTCTTGGGTTGGTTCATCTGCCGGCTTTCATCAGTCATTCGTTCGCGTTACCCAAGGCCAACGACGTCACGACAGTATCTCGAATAAAAAATTTACCGTACTACCATCTGCTATATTCCGACCAGCACACCTACAAGACACAGCTCTCTTTGCTCGTCGTTACACCCGGGCCCTTCGAACGCCAAACGCCAACTCCCAATACAGCCCAACTGGCGCTCGACCCAGTTAACTCGATGGTGGTATCTAATTAGGGTCAGGGCACGTCGTATCGCCTGAGGGCGGATGACCCGTACTGACACGCATTTGAACTTTCAGAATACCGGGATTCCTTGTGCTGCCTGGACAGGTATCTTGAATGGTGTTCGGTACAGGTGTTGCCGCAACACTACTATGCTCCAAGCGCTCGAGTCAAATTTAGCCAGATGTTCGGAAGATGTACATTTTATGTGTAGTACACAGATGAGTAAATGTTCATTGAGTACATGTAGAATTGTATATGAACAACAATGCAAATGATGTTACAATTATAATGCGTAGTACACGGGTGAGTAGTGAGTGTATCAGATTTATGTCTATCCAGAAATTTAGCAAACCAAGTAAATTACAAACAATAAAATATCATCCCGTCGACATTGCTAGCGACGACACCTTGTGCCGCAAGTGTATGTGCGACGGACGAACACTCGGCGATGAGTGCTCACGCGAGTCCGCATCCAGATCCATGTGCCGGAAATACATATCCATGTCCCGCACATCGAATTCGGATCGTGACGGCGACATGGGGACATTTCGTCGGGGTAGAGCGCAGGCCCTGATGGCAACTGCGTCTCCACGTCCAAAGGGGTGGCTTCGGGCGCGTTAATGCGATACATCCGCCGCCGCCGCCCTTTCCGTGCTACACCCGGATGGCGCCAACGGCGGGCGGCCGCGGTGGCCACTTCTAACGGCAAAGTGGGCGAGGGACCGTGTATACGGCGAGAGGGTATGGTTCGAGTGCGAGAGCATCGCCAGCGCGTGGACGGAGTGCGCCGTGAGGGGCTGGGGCTCTTGGTAGGCTGAGGCGGAAGACGGGGTGTAGAGAGAGAAAGAGAGTGTGAAGGAGAGGGAGAAGTTGAGCGCGAAGAGGTTGGTGAGGAAGAGGCGGCAAATGCGGCAGAGAAGGGATTGTGTGGTAGCTCAGGGCGCGGTTGGGAGAGGGTAGGTTGTGAGAGAGCTTGCGCATTGGGTTGCGATTGCGGTTGAGACTGGGAATGATATATTCGAGGCCGCAAGATAGTCCCACCACCCACAGCGGCATGCTCTCGTATTCGGGCTCATCGTTGCAACGCTGTTGTTGCTCGGAGGTGCTCTCCCCATTCGAGAACATCATAGGTGGTGTCCAAATCATCTGCTGTTGCCGAAGACTCCTGCTCGGATTCCGCAAGATCGGCAAGGCCACGGGTCGGTGCAAACAGGCTTTTGAACCCACGGAAAACACCTTTGGAAGGTATTCCGTCCGGTCGGAGTCCGTAGGTGGGGTCAAAAGGGGGCTCCCCGTCGCTATTAACAGGGGCCGATGGAGGGGTAGGAGGAAGGCTGCGGGTGACATTCGTGCGGCTAATGGACGAAGTGCGACCAATCGACGCAGTTCGCGGCATCGGGGGAGGGACAGAGTTAAAGACGTTCACGTTGTGTCGAGTTAGACTCGGCGGCGCGCTGTTGGGCTCCCGGGCCTCGGAATTTAATGCACCAACGTTGTACTGAGTGAGACCTGAGGTCGGGGCTTCGACCTTGGCCTTCACCCACTGCTGGCTAAGACGGTGGATGATTCCGGGGAGGTCCTCGCGGAACATTTGGCGTAACTGGCCTTCGATTTCCCGCTGAATGAACATCTGAATGACGGCAATGGAGTCGAACGTGCTGTTAATATCCACGTTCTGCAGGGGGTCGGTCTTGAATACAAGAGTGATGCCTTTTTGTTTGGAAACGACCAGCACGACATATGAGCTAAGCTTGAAGTGTGAGAGACGAAGGAGCATCGGCACGACAAGTGCCTGCTTTGCGGCGAGCATCCCGCGTGAACCAGTCATGAGGTGGATGTCGGGCTGCTTGTGATTGAGAGGGTTGGCTTGCACCTTGGTCTTGAGACCAAATGTGCATCTCCAGCGTATGTGAGCCTGAAAATTCCACGGAACTGGTCCATAGTCAGATCCCCGATATCACGGATTTCGAGTTCGGGCGGCTAGAGCTGCATAAATTTCTGGGTGCATGGGCTAAGCCAATTTACAGACCTGAGTTCCCATCTCAAGCTCTACAACCTCAATTTTATCGGCGATAATTGGAGGTTTGTTGCCTTTGTTGAGAGCTGTATTGAGCATCTCGATGGCATCGTAGTGGAACTGGTCGGAAAAGCGGGGCCAATGGAAAGTGAACGACATATGCTCATCGTCGTCGGGATACAGCGTTTTTACATCCGTGCCGTCCCGAAACGGAAGGTGCAACGGCATCTCAATAAACTTCTGAAGCCAATATCCTTCAGCTTCAACAACAGCAAATACTCCCGAAGCCAACATCCCTGACCTTAATAGAGGCAGACATCATTTTCTTCCAATCATTACGCTTTGACCATGCAAACTGGAAAAGGCCTCCTTCTCAAAGCTGACCCCATCGCTGCCGCATTCCGCGATGAGGTCAAGTCGTCTCTGACCCGATGCTTGCGTCGTCCCCGACTTGTCGGCATTCTGGCGACATCTTCTGCCCCAAGTAAATTTTACGCCGAGTTCACCAAAAAGCAATGTGAAGATCTGGGCGTCGAGTTTATCCTGAAAAAGACTGGCGCCGCTGATACGGGCGATCTTGGCGAAGGCGAAGGCGTCGAGGAGGCATCATCGAGGCAAACGAGGACGACAATGTGATGGAATTATGGTGTGTATCAAGACTCAGTGGAATCGAGTTGCAGCAATGAATACTCGAAGGTGTACTACCCAATATTCGGTCCACAACAGGTCGGTCTGTTCTGCTGGCCCATTTACCGCTCGAATAACGCGAATTCCCCAGGACCATTATCTTCAGCAAGTACGCGTCTTCTTGGCGTCTTCTGCTCGGAAGAAACGCGTCCACTGAGTGCTGGCGGTAGGTCGTGTCCCCATACAAAGACGTCGAGGGCTTGCACTTCAAATTCCACTACAACCTGTACCACAAGTAAGACTGCTTCCAACCTACCGCAATACGCAACCAATTCTGCCCAGCATCCGCTTCTTCGAGCCGCACTCCCTGCTCTCGTCGGGGGTACCTTCCGCCGCATCCACGGGCATATTGGAAAGCGAGGAGCCGCCGCCCGGGACCGTCAAGTCCATCATCCCGTGCACACCGCTCGCGATCGTCAAATGCCTCGAGCACGTCGGCGTGTACAACAAGATTCTGCCCTACGGGGACCGCGCGTACGGGCGCACGATCACCGTCATCAACCGGTGCGCGTCGCTGCGGGTTTGTCGCGCAGCACACTCACCTTATTCGCGTCGCACTCTAGCTCGGAGGTCGTGGGCCGGCCACTCGCGGCCCTGCTCGCAAACGACGGCGCGCGCGTCTTTTCCGTCGATATTGACTCGGTCCAGGTGGGTGGCAATTCACACAACGGGCTGGCCCGGAGATTAATGCCCGAATCTAGGAATACACGAAACGGCCACGCGTTGCGGGCGCCTCGCCGCGGCGCTATCATCCTCGGCATGTCGTCCATCCCAGCAATGCAACATTGCAAGAGTGCTTGGCGATTTCGGATGTTGTGGTTTCTGCTGTGCCCACCGCGTCGTACAAAGTCAAGACTGAGTGGTTGAAGGACGGGTGTGTATGCGTGAACGTTGCTGCGGACAAGAACTTTGAGGCCGACGTGCGCGATAAGGTATTCTTGATTATTCTTTCGGTGGGCGGTCTGCTGACACTTTCCCGAGGCATCATTGTACATTCCTGCGGTTGGCAAAGTCACCATCCTGATGCTGCTGCGAAATTTGTGCGCGTCAGCTTCTCTTAATCATGATGAAGCTCATGCTTTTAACCAGATTGCGATTGCAGCAATACAAGATGATTCAATAAACGCTGTGATATTAGTTCTAAGTATTATTGATACAAAAGTTGTTGTCTGACGAGTGCCATACCCTACTTGAAATGTGCCTCGGTGATGTCGCGCGGTGTGCTAGCGCCCGACGAAAACATAGGCGTGACAGGAGTAGCCATGCCAGACTGCTCATCTTGCATAAATCGGACTCTCTGCCGGTGAAGCTGCGTGCAAACGTGTCACTGACGTCAGTTAACCAGCTGTGAGACTGCGACTGACCTGCGGAAGCTTCGGAATGAGCACGAATACCAGCGCAGAGATGTTTACGAAGAAGAGCCACGGATTATAGTTTGTGTAGTGTGTGGATGCGAGGAATCTAAGGAGAGCATTAATTAGGAACGGTCTTGTGCAAGAGGACCTACAGCGTAATAGGGACGATGAAGAGCCATTTCTTTGCAGGCGTGTACTGCGCGCCGTCGTCGATTTGCTCCCACAGCGTTAGATCGTCGTACGCCCCGCCATGCAGGTCATTCTCGAACGGAATGCCGGTCACCCAATGAAACATAAGATACGAGAGCTAGTAGAGGACTCATTAGTGGCAAATTGAGAACAAGAAAGCCAAAAAGACGCACAGCAAGATAAAAGAGATTAACCAGCGTCCAACTGATTTCCTGGGTCATCCCGGGGACGGTATCGATGATGAGTTTCCCTAGGCAAATCAGGACTACGTGGATGAGCCATGCGCCTGTAAACAATGTCCATTCACATCGGGGGGTCCAAGCGTATAGACTGCTATATCTGTCGGCGTACCTTTTGCATTGACCCAGTCGGCGTTAATATTAACATACGCGCTTCGATCCAAAACTTCTTCCACCGAGCGGTCGCCGACGTGCTCGACCTTGACGATGCTCCCGCTGCGGGGGCGTGTCCTGAGCGATGCGCCTGAGACATCTATGCCCAATGCCGGGAGCTTGATTGTGGTGGGACGGTTCATGGGGCAAAAATCCCTGGACAAACCTCGCCGTTCCTAATAAAAGGGCAGTGTGACAAGGTGTGACCATCATCCATTCTCGACTTGACTTGCGACTTGATTTCCGACTCCGTGCCGTCGGTATTTGGGGTAATTATTGGGTACCTAGTCCCATGGTCCTACTGCACTGGTGCACCCTAGTGCCCGAAGGAGAGTCTAGTCTTGCTGCTATTCGATTTACGGCCCCCATTCGCGTCTCTTTCATCCGCGTTTTCCCCACAGGCGCGCGTCCCTTCGCGTTTCACTCTCCTGAACTCGTCGCGTCTGTTCTCCCATCGTCTGGGTCTTATATGGGCTCACTATGATTCCACAGCTGCACAGAGCCAGAGGCGTTCTTTCTTGATGTATTTTTCAACGCGCACCCGACGTCCGCCGAGTCCAAGGATAAGCAGCGTGCAGCCAACGCGCTGGTGCCGACTTCCATCGCGTACGCTGGCGGCCAGGTCGATTTTTCGGTCGACATGGGCACTGAGGTGTGTATTTTATTTTATTTCAATTTCTAGAACGTGTCCAGGGACTCGCATGAATGAAGCGGAGTCCTGGGTGGCAAAGCGGTATTATAACCCAAAAAAGAAGGGACGGGCGTGGATGTTGGCTCGACAATGACGGGAGGTGGAGGCATTGTTCGAGGTTCAGGCGCAGCGGCTAGCCCTGGTAGGGTGTTCTGGGCGGGGCCAACGAAGAGAAAGTGACTAGGTTGGAGGGTTTCCTGGTGGAACCCGCGATGGGGTCTCAGAGGTTGTGCGCGTGGGATGGGGCAGCCATGACTGTCTGTATTTTTTGGTTTCGCTGCTCACTACGGTCTCCGTATCGCGTTTGTGCGACTTTCGTTCCCCGCAATGCTGTGCTTCAGGCGCTTGAGCTCACAGCAGGTTTGTGGGCCCTAGAGTTGTTGTACTCGTTGTGCTACTGGGGGTATGCACTGAGCTGCACTGCAGCGTTACTTTTTTTTCGCTGTCGACGGTCGACAAGATCCAGACGTGTACTATCCTAAAGCCATGCATTAATTCCTCTACAGTACGCCACGCGTCTCATGATAGTCAAAGGTGCATTTCAGAGCGTCTCTATAGCCATATACGGAGAACTTGTCTCGGAGCCCGCCCCAGAGGCTTCTCCGTACGAGGCAAAACCTGTTCCCACTGTCGACCCTCTCCCACTCCCCCGCTCCGTCGACCCATCCAGCATGCTCGACCCAACCCGCCTCGCGAACCAGCTGCTCTCGATGATTCCAGACTCGCCTCCTCTCCCGCTGGTCATCCGCCTCATGTTTTGTCTAAAACCCTACACCAAAGACTGGGATGACCCCGAATTCCCCTACTTGCATGCGGATTTAGACGCGGAGAACGATAATTTCGATCTAGACGCGGCCCTAGTGTGCACAGCCAAGCCGGTGCGAGACGACATACCGTACGAGGCACTCTCGGCATTCGCCACCAAGGTCGCCGAGGCTGTCGGCCCAAAGGTCCGCGTGTATTTTTCTAGCTGCTGCGCCGGATTTATGAACGCAACTTTTTTTTCATATCAGAGTAACGATCAGGCGTACTTAGTTGCGAAATTGCTTTGTATCTCGGCTCCGCAGCATCCCGACATGGCGCGGACACTGTTGGTTCGTAATTAAGCGTTACGTTGGCCGTTGCTGATACGGCATGGGCAGCAACAAGTCGACCTCGACGCGGTATTTGACGCACAGACCATGGACGAGTCGACGCTCCGCCGCCTCCTGGACGCAGTGTCGAATGCCGATATAGCCCGGCACTTGAACAGCGATTGGTTCTTAGCTGAGCTCGACAAATTCCAGACAAGCTCGACCACCGATAAGTATTCCAAATCCGTCGCCGGCCGCCTCAGTGCGCGGATTCGCCGCTGGGAAGCCTTCGAAGACGCGCTTTCCAATCCCGGCGGCAACTTTCAGGAGGCGGCGCAAATGCTCCAAGACATGGGGCTTGAAGAGCAGTCAATCGGCATCTGGCTCGAGACCATGCTCAACCACCGAACCTCGCAGCCAAGCTTGCTGAGAATTCCGTTTCGAGTGATCCCAGGACGCGGCTTACGCATCTTTTTCCGGGCGTGTTCCCCGCGGGCGTCACCCACGATGACCTGATTGGGTTCACGCGGGCCTACATCGGCGTAGCGAGTGTTTTGGCCGTGTGGGCGTGGACAGACAGCTTGGGTAATGATGACTGCCGCGCACAGACCCTGGCTATAGTACGTTTATGGCAAAACGTCGATGGGTATCGCGAGGTGGGCCGCCTCTAAATGGATGTGATAATACATGCTGACTTCCTCACCCCGTAGATGGTCAATCACCTACTCCTTCTGCCTCAGCTCACCCGACGGCTCGAGTGGATCGTGACGGATAAGTTTCCGCCACGCAAGTCCGGCCTCCTGGCTGAGCAAATACTCGCCGAACTGACCAAGGAGCCTCACGCAATCCTGCGGGATGACGTGGTCCGGACGATCCTCTCGCTCGACCCGCCATTATCATTCATTGCCGAGCACGAGCGGCTCCCCATGGAGAAGGTCGCCCTCGTAGCCGAAGACGGCTTGCCCGCAGCGATAGGAGAGCTCAAGTTTTCCAGCTCACATCCACTCTCTCTCCGGCGCTTACGCATCCTGCGGGTGTCATTGGCATTATTCAGCACGAGCTCGAGGATGCGGACGCGGGCGAATGGCGGATCCTCGAGGCGCTGTGGGACAAAAATGCGCACGGATTCGTCGAGCGGCTGGTGGACATCTCCTCGGCGTCGCAGATGACCTAAACGCGCACTTTGTCCTCACGGCCCCGCCGCCCATGAACCAGACGCTCGTGGGACAGCTCTTCTGCACATCCGAGATCTACTCAGACTGATTGCGCGCCTCACGCCCGCGCTCGCGCTGACGAGCCGCGCGTTGCGGAATCTGACATCCAGCATCGCGGACGTGTTTGCATGCACGCATGCGGCGGCGGCGCTGTATTCGCAGTCCAGCTCGGCAGCGCAGGACCTACGACATACATGTCTCGATCTGGTTCGCAAGTTCTCGCAACCGCAGGTGTACGCAGACCGCATAAGCTCGGTGCGAGATTGTGCTCCGGGCCCTGCTTGAGCAGAGTGTTGTTTCCCGTGGCCGCGATCCGACGAGCCACTTCCTGCAGGTGCTCGCGCTGATTGACCATATCCTTCCGCACACCCCTGTGGATGACGATCCGTGGGTTACGTTGATCCTCCCAAATGTCCTCCCCGAGTTCGGCGCGTTCTTCCGTTTGCTGGATCCCGGAAATAGGCTCACGTCATCAACCGGGTTGTCAAACTGGATGACGGGGTCATCGGAATGGGCGAGTGGTTGCTCATGGAGGAGATGAAGCATCTTGCGCAGGTGCTCGAAGCGCTCAGGCAGTCGATGGCCTCGCACGAGCTTGAGCTGACTAGACACCATCAGGTGTTTCTCGCGCTTCAGTTTCTGTGCGATCTGGTCGATGTGCCGTCGAGTATATCTGAGTGGTCCATGTCGACGATATCCTCCGTTCCCGAGGTATCGCAGGGGCTTGCAGCGTGCCTCACGACGCTTCTCGACATGCACTTGGTCTCGCCCGTCCTCAACGACCTCACGCGGATCCTTGCTAGTCGTGCCGACGCGTTTGACCCTGATCTCAAATTCGCGCTGGTCCTGAGTAGCCTGCGGGTGTTCCAGCACGAGCCTCTTGTTCTGCTGAACGTCTTGAAGGAGCTGCCGGCCGATTCCGACTCCCACCACCGCGAGATGCTGAGGCTCGAAATCGGGCAAACATTCTCAGCAATTGCTCGCACTGAACTGACCGAAAAGACAGCGCAGACCTGCTGTCTATTCTTGTCTGGCTTGTCAACCAAGCAAACTCGAAGATGAACACGTTGTTTGGCATTTCCCTATCCTCTTTGTCTCAACTCTATACAAAACTCGAAGAGACTCTCCCCACTCCCTCTGTCGCCACTCTTGACACCCTAAAAAACTCGATCCATGTGGATGACGACGATGCTATGATCCCCGCGTCGGTCGAACTACCCAACCGACTAGAATTGTCCATACCGGAGATTGAAAGTCTGCTACATCCCATGGTAACGCCATTGAGCACACCAAAGGCACCTCAAATACGCCAGATATCCTCGGGGTGGTCACTTCGCCCGCTAGACTGCTCCGTTCGCCCGCTGCAACAGGACTTACCAAGACGTACGCCAACAACGATTTCAGGGTGCTGCGCCAAGCGCCGTCGGCACGGCTGAACACCAGCAGACTGCCCAGTATGCATGGTGCGTTTCTTTCCACGGTTTCTTTCGGCATTCGTGAATAATACTCATCTGCGCATGGTGTAGTTGACGTAGGTATCCATGGTCGCTCGACCTGATCGCCGCTGACGATTGTCTGTTTATCTTATCCTTATCCCTAATTCGCACATGCCCTTGTTGGCATGGCGGTGAAAATTACATTCAAAATACAATAATAGGACTTTGAGCTCGCATCCGGGTCGCCTGTGTTGGACACTGGGTCCTTCCAGAGCCAGATGCTGCTCCAATTCAATACGCAATGATTTTTAAAAATCAATAATTCAATTTGACAAGAAAACAATACCGGAATGAATGCTGTAGGTGTTGCACGGCTGGTGGATTTATTGACCTTTTTAGGGGTAGGCTTAGCGACGTCAAACGGATATTGCCGCTCGGCTATTGACCAGGATTGGTGGCGGAGGCAAGGGCAGCGGAAATTTACTGGGAAGGACTCTTGGAAGACATGTAGGTATAGCAGCTGAATTGTATTATTTAGTCAGCATCTGTAGTTTTATGTACGATTTTTCTTTAAATACACGGATGAGAGGCTGGATTCGAATGACAAGTGAGCTTGGAGAAATGGGATCGTAAACGTCGCAGATGAGCTAACACAAAAATGGTAATGCTTGTGTAGTACACTAAATGTCATATAAGTACATTCAATAGGTGAAGACGTTGGCGAGAGGAAATACGGCGCTATAGTACATTGGCATGTTCAGTATCATGCATTAATGTCCGACTCCATTTATCTTGGTGGGCAGAGGAGGTACTTCTGGAACAGAGTCATCGGCTTCATGGTCGTCCTCTTCTTCGCTGAGGAGTTTGGCCGCGAGCTGAGTTTATTTATTTAGAATGGTATAAATTTTCAGGTAAGAATAGCATACCTTCATCGCCTCGGCCTCATTGGAATAGTGCCGTCCGCGTGCACGAACAAAGCGGCGTGCTTGGCGGCAGCTGCAAACGAAATATATCAGTTAACGTACACCAAGTGCGCGTCGTCGACTCACTTTCTTCATCCATCTCCTCGTCAAGCTCGACTTCCTCACCCGTCTCTCGCTCATCAGCTCGAATCTCCCGTCTCGCTTCATTCGGAAGATTGAAGCTTGTGCTTCGGCTGGAATTGCCGCTTCCAGAGCGCCCAGATGCACTTCCGGAGCGCCCGGAGACAGATCCAGACCTTCCGTTGCTGGAGAACGAGGTACGCCGAGAGGAAGGACCAGAGCCGTCCGCCCCAGTCGGCGAGGGCGACATAATGGGAGATGTTGGATTGGATCCATTTGTCCAGACATACTGTCCGTTTAAATCTAGATTCGGAATCTCTGTCGTTCGTTCATTAGCTAGGGATTTATGCACTCGAGAGGGAGGACGTCGAACCTCCTTCGACCGTGTCGGTCTCCGCGTTATATCTGACGTATGGCGTCTTTGGTTCCGTGATCTTCATGAGACTATCCTTCTGGATTTCCGTCAGGGCGAGGTTTTCCTCATCCCATTGCAAACTGCTGTGAACAGTTAGACTGAAGGATCCATGTAACAGAGTGTTCTGGGCTAACTGTCCACCGACTCCTGGCACCTGCGGCGTGTTCTTCAAGATGCCTTTGGGTTTCGGGTTCGAAGCGGAGCGGGGTAAAGGTGGTAGATGGGGGGATCCTCGATGAACTCTTCAGACATGGTCTGTAGTGGTGGAGTGAAGCAGAAGAAGGTCGAGGAAGGTAAAGAGTAGCAGAACACCAAATATAGCAGTGCACCAAACACAACGCACTCCAAGCCTCAAACACGCGACTCGTCCAGCCTCGCTTCCACCTGCCTATCTCCGTATCTTTGTGAATTCTCTGTCACCCGCTGCCTTAGACTGACTTCATCGATTATTCACTACGAATCGTGGGCTGACGTTTTACAGTCATGAACATCATATCTAGTATCGGCTCCACAGTCGGCGACTTCTCCAAGTTCTGTCACGGGTTGCCTCAGCGCCGCTCTGAATTTTGAGCGCGAATAGGAAGGCTATCGACGCGTATTGGGATTTTACCTTACTGCTTCACTCCGAGTTACGGGACCTGTTCCAACTTGAAATCCGACTGAATCTTCTTACGAAGCCTGCACTCCTCCGATTTTATACTTGGAATGCCAACGTATTGTCCGTCTCATTTACAATGTAATGGATTATGTCCATCTCATACACCACCAGACAAAAACCTTGTGCACTAAACCTTGCTGGCAATGAATGCGGCCGCCGACCCCGCATCTTGGCCGTATGTCCTGGATAAGGGAGTGGTTCAGAACGATATATAAGGCAATAAGGCTATGAACCCACAAGTGCGGTGCAAGAACGAGGTCGCCGTGCGCACAAATATCATCTCCGGTATGGCAGATAATTTTGTGTTGGCTGCAGAAACCCCGGTGACGGCCGCACCATTATCCGGATCACCCTGCACATGTAAGCCGCATAGAAATTGGACTAGAAATATAAATCCTCACGAAAATGACAGCAGCGTTGATCCGCGAAGACACAGCGGCAGAAAGTTGCTTAGCTGAATTGTGGACGAGTTGACCGCCTTGACTGTATCCAACAGTAACAATCGCGGCCTGCAAGATATCTCTTTAAAACAGGCAAGGAGCCGCAGTTTTTTGACGACATACGTTGGGACAAGATGTAGCGGCATTCGTCAACTGTTACCCGCTTCAGCCAAGTTCTGACAATTCAGGGAAAAATCTTACGTCGGATGCCATGGTCTTCGATCCCTGAGGATCACCCCCCTCCAAAAACCCTGGAATACTTGCGGGGTAATCCACACCCTGGAATGACAAAGACTTTCCGCCCAAAGCTGTTTTAAGAGCTGCTTGGAGAGGTGGCCCGGCCACAGTACCGATCGGAGCTGGCTCCGTCGTCCCGCGAGCAAAAATCACCTTCATGTCCCGAGTAACTATTTTGGCAAGTTCTCAGCTTTGGAAGTGGCGTACCATAACATCTGCACAAGCAGCCCGTCGCTCGACCACTGGGGCCGCGAGAGCAAAAAGACCAAGAGAAACAAAGGTAAGGAAAGAAGAAAACATAGCTTGAAGGGGAGGAAGGGGAGGTGTCTCGTAGGAAGTGAGTATTTCCTTCATCCCTGGAATAATTTATATGAACACACTGCAACCGACGTCGGTGACGGGTGCAGTTAATGTTGAGCGGATCCAAAGGTTGCCAGCTTGTAATGCATCCGCAATACCTTTACGCCTCGTGTATTATGTCGAGCGGACCGAGACCTACAGTGGACGGGGTTTATGTTGAGCGCGGAACATATCGCAACACCACAAGAATGGTTGCCCGCAGCCAGTCCAAAAATTATAGGTTGCTATTTACCTCTACCAAAAGTATAGGTCCACACAACGGAGGGCTGACTTATATAGATTATGGGCGAGTCGGAACGTGGTCGGAACGTGTTTGCCATGGCGAATACTTATTCATATTGATGGAACCTCAGGCCTCAGGGTCGATCGAGAAACAAACGGCGGACGTGCAAGGCACTGCAAATCATCCTCGGGATCGCTGGAAGTAAAGATCTGTTTGTCTTTCTGCCACAGGTTCTTGTGATCCTTAATTGATTTTTACTGCAGATTCTTGGGATCCTTAATTGATTTCTGCTATCTTGTGATCTTAGAGATCACAAGAACCCTGTAGCAGAAATCTATAGCGTTGTCAAGTACAATATGTTCTTTGATGCCAAGCTCTTGACGACCGGAGTTTGACTTTGGTGGTACATAGCCGTGCTTCGAGCATTCAATAGCGTAGGATCGCGGATGATCCTGGATGACCAATGTAGACCAGTGTGTTGCGGTAACCAATAAATGATGCGACTAAAACTCAACCGTGGGAATCAATTGATGGGAAGTTCGCGTTCACAAATACAACCACTACAAGTACACAACCCACAGCACTATATTATTGACAATCTTCAAGCTACTCGGGAAACCTTTCCAGTTTTGACGTCGTAGATCCAGCCGGTAACCGTCGTCTCGGGCAAGAGCAGAGGCTCACTCGTCGCCCAAGCTACGTCCTCTTGAACAGATTCCTCCAAATTTTTGATCTCCAGAAAATCTATGTCATCGACACGAGCAGCCACTTCGGCATTCCCTTTGGCAGCATCCTTCACAATCGACCGTAAGTCTTCGGAAACAAAGGTTTGCATGCCGCAGTCGGTATGGTGAAATACGGCTATCTCGCGCGTTCCAAGAAGACGTTGGGAGACTATAATACTGCGCAGCGCATCCTTCCTATCGGAAATTTTGTCCCCAGTCCGTCACAACTAATTGGAGATTAAAACACTCACGCACTACCACCTGCGTTTCTAATGACATGTGCGTCTCCCTCTTTGATTCCCAGGTGGGCAGCTGGACTAAGATAAGGTGTAAAATTTCATATAAACCGAGACAATAATGCTACTCACTCAAGTCGGGCATCCATGCAGGTGACTGGGGTGTTACTTTCAATATGACCTAGAGATAAAACTGGCAACCTACCTATTATGAGCTTTTTGGCGGGCGGCATAGCCAGGTTGCCCTTGTTGCCAAAGTTGGCGACATAGTGTTCATTATGCTTCACAAATTCGGTGTGTTGAGAGGACATGTCGGTTGTGGGATGCCAAGAACCGATGCTGCTCCGCTTATATACCAATCCTCCGATGGCGATTCATTGGCGAACGATGACGCGATCAATGCCCGGGATCCTCCGCAAAATATGTACAGATCCGCAGATGGTGGAGCCTACTAATTAAGACTAATTATGAGACGGATCCCTACCTGGTCAATGACGTCTTTCCAAAATTTCCGCGGTGGGAAATCCGGGTTTGAGTCATTTACCGGACGGGAATGTGTGGGATGGGTTTATACTTACACCGCGCCAGTATAATTTATCCTCCTCCTCCTCCGAAGACCCTCACCATATTTTTTACGGGCTCCAGGCAGAATTTTTGCCAGTAGTAAAGAATCCGCGTCTCCGACTCCCCGCTTGCGGTCGCAAGATTTTTCCGACGCTTTCAACAGCAGATTTTGGTATCCGAGGCATCAGCGACCTGTCCGTTTTGCGAGAAAGTCGTTGAAAAATGCCATAAACGTAACGAGTGGGTCAGACAAGTCAGGACAGTCCGAGTGCGTCGTCTCGACGAGTCCAACGTGGATGATTGAGATTAGACAGTGGGACAGCGCGGCGCGAGATAACAATAATCAACCCTGTTGCGCAAAATCGCCCGCCACAGAGTGGCCAGGAGGACTGGGATGGGGGACCTCTTTTCGTGGTTTTGAAGAACATTGGGTATGGCAGTTCGGCAAGAACGGGAGTTTCCGGGAAATTGATGGCTGAGCTTCTTCTTTGGCTTAGCCGCTTTAGGGCTGCCACCCGTGCCGTTACGGCCACGGCCGTGGATAAACGGCCCGTCGAATGGTTGAACTTTTCCTTGGCGGCACGGCACGGTCAACGGCACGGCCGTGACGGCCGTTAAACGGGTCTATGGGATAATTTGGTCTCCGCTCCCTCCGGGGTTGCATCTCTGGTGTTAGATAGCTGTAGCACTCAGGTAAGCTCATCAGGGTTAGTTTTAGATGGTTAGGGACACATACACACTCAAATACATCATTTTCTTCGTGCAGTTGACCAGATTTGAACCTCCGCTATCACTTTCGGCAAGTGCCGTAGGTGCGCCGAAAGCTCAACTGCAGTCATCTCAAGAGCTATGGTGCGTAAAGAATGTATCGGGGAAGACATGAAGGCATTATAAAGCAGAAATACCCCTGAAAGAGGGCATCTGGTTGAACGGCCGTGACGGCCCTGTTTTACGGGCCGTCGAACTGCCCAAAAAAATTGCTACGGAACGGACACGGCACCCGTTGCACGGGTGCCGTCGAACCGTGGCCACGGCCACGGGCGGCAGCCCTACCTGGCTTCTTCTACCACTGGCAAGGCTCAACGGTTCACTGAATCACTGCTCAGCGCTCAGCGTTTGTCGCCTGGAAGTGCTCACATACTGTCTTGCCTACGTCATGTCTAGTCGCTTCAATAATTTTCAACTTTCAACTTGAGAATGATATATGTCGCATGGTTTTGGTCTTGAAGAAATTGCTCCAGTCCTTCCGAAAGTCTGCGTAAATCCTCCAGGGGCCATAGGTCGCTTTTCGTGGAGTTAATGACTCCGTCCTATCACCAGACTGGAATTTCCATTCACGATTTTGATGTTCAACTTTACCTACCTCTCGTGCCAGCCTTCTGGCAATATTTACGGTTCCCAGGCTTCGTCCGTTCACTTCATGTAAGACACACCTGGACCCACAAAGACTTCACATGGAATGCTCGCTTGATCTGGGCGTTCGACGGTTCGGTGATCCATACCCGGGCGGTGGTCGCTAGTCCACTACAACTGGTGCTCGTACCTCGCATTGTTGTATAAAAATCCTCAAGCCAAATATACATCTGCTTCTGACCTCGCCTTTGTCGCCATTTCTGCCGAGCTCTCTCTATCTTGTGGAGTCGGACGTGGATCATGCACAGATCGTGGTTGGTCTTCCTGTCATGAAGATTTTCGCAGGCTTGCCTTCGCCGTTCTGGACCGAAGGTGCTATGAGCTTCGACGTTTCACTCCAAGCTTCGACGCCGCAGCCGGTACGACCAGTACATCATTATTCCTAGGTCCACCCAGCGACCCGTTCTACCATCCAAGCACATCGCTTATCATCTGAAAATTAACCGGAAAACTCCTTTCTCAGCGGTGCCTGTGAGCTGTTCCGGATAATATTCTTCACTTCACGGGACATGTTATGCCTGTGCATTACTTTTTTTCTCACTTTTCGTGATCCGAGTCGTTTTCGACGACTCCCGAAGGTACAGCATACTGCCGATATTTCAAGCCACAACTACCGTTGCAATCCCAATAATAGCCATACTTTTTGTGGTTGTTTTGTGGAGACAATCTTCACACTATATAAAGAGTTCAAAGTCCCCAAAAGTTCGGATGTTGACAATGACGGATGTTGTTATGCGTTTTCCCGTTTTCTCTGACACCTGGGTTATGGGCTTTTCTCTGACACCGGGATTGTGGGCTTTTTTCCCAGTGCGCGGACCACATTCGCCGTCACCATTTCGGTAAGTAATATATATACTCCATGATCGGTGTCCGGCGTGTGTACGAGGAAGATCTGCAGGCGATCAAGTAAGAATGATCATCATTCTGATCGGGAGTCGTCGTGATCGTTTGATCGGGTATCGTTTGGTATGTAAATCGACGCCTCTCAATTCATCGCATGCTCGCTCAATCCACGCGAACCAGGGCGAACTGTCATTCCGGACTGGCCTGGGTTCTCAGCTCCGTCCCCACCTCGTGGAACCTATTGCCATTGGCACACATTCGAGGACATCTTGCTTTCTGGAAGAGTCTAATTTGAACAGACGCGCTCATCCCACCAATAAATGGCCTCCACTCGCAAAGTGACTCAGAGATACTTTCTCCGCTCGAGTCTTTCGCTTTCCACTCAATGTCATCTCATTCCCCCAGCCACTATGTATAGGCCAAATTCAGCTATTCAAGTTCCAGATCAGCGCCCATTCATTCTTCTGGGCGCTCGAGCTGATGGTTAAGTATAGCTCATGGTTCTTTGCCATTAGGACATTCCTCCCGACATCGTGACGCAATTGAATCAGTTTGGATAAGAATCGAGGTGCCGATCATTGAAATAGCTTTCCGCCATGCCTATGCCCAAGTTGCTGAAGAAGCTCAGCAGGAAGAGCTTGAGAGGGAATGATAGCGAGCCCGAGACTGACTCTGAGTCCCCACCCCCGCTGCCTCTCACCGAATACGATTCCCTCGGAGATGAAAGTCACAGAAATTTTTGCCGCCGTCGCAACCATTTCCCAGCGCCAAATCCTCTCCTGCATCCTCAGCGCGGCCGAGTGGTGACTGGTCTCACCAAGTAATACGGTCCATATCGAATGGCAGCGCAGAATCGGCCCACCAAATCGTGAATGGCGACTACGCGAGCAGTCTCCAGGCACACAGCAGGCAGCCTTCGCGGACCATGTCGAATGCCACTGTGGAATCAGCCCAATACACTGCGAATGGCGACTACGCGCGCAGTCTTCGGGCACCCAGTAGACAGGCTTCGCAAAACGCCTATACTGATAACACACATCCACGCCTTTCCTACGCGCCCCCTAGCGGCAGCCCGCCGCCGCGGTCCCGTGCAAGCTCGTCCGGTAGCCGTCCCGCCTCTTATGCAGTGGAGGGTGATCCTCGAGCTCGGGTATACTCCCCGTCACAGCTGGGATATCACCAACCGCCACTAATTGCCAGCAACCAACTCACTGCGTCTCCCACTGGTAGTATACAAGGCGTCGAACACCCTCAGGCTCCAAATGACGACATGTCTCGGAACCTCGCAGGAGCCTGGGAGATTGCCAATACGGCGCCTAAAGTGTCGAAGGTCGACCAAGTACTTCTGGTAGCCGGTGAGTCTTTAAACGACTCGCTCCAAATTATCACCTGATCCCCTGGCAAGAGAATAACTTTATGCAAGCACAAGTAAAGGAAGGCAAAGCTGCGGCGATTGCTACGGGGGTTGTCGCAGGTCTGACGGCTGTGGGCGGTATGGAGGCCATTGAAAAGGGGCTCCACACTTTCATGGAGGCAGGGAAACAAACTTCTAATTTATTTAATGATCTGACTAGGGAAACTAGGGTATTCCGGTCTTGATGAACGCTTTGGATGAGGTGGCCAAGCTCCATCCGTACGTGACCGCTTCCACATTTTTTTTCCAAATTGGAATGCTCACTTTTGAAAACCGTAGATTTATCGGGGGTACGTCCTTGCGATGAATTTTCCGATCGGTTTGTTTGAACTTTTTTTTCCAGTCGCCGTTATGGCATTCAAGGCTGTTTGGGCTCTGGAACAAAAACGGAGGGCTAACGATAAAATGATTTAACACTTCATGGGGAGATGCGCGACATGATGGAAGTCTTGACACAGTACGTGAAAGTTATTCTTTCTTATTATTTTGTCAACGACTTTGCAGACTCAAAAACGTCAAAGATTCGGAGGAAGTCGCTCCCGATGGCACCACCATCCGTGGCCGAATGCAAGGAATTGTCAAAGGAACAGCAGAAGACATCAAATCCTGCGCGAACACATGCGATACCTACACCAAAAAGAAGCTAATCGGTTAGTCCTCTTTCTATCTTGATGCTGTGGCAGTGCTTCAAAAGCCAACTTCCCCCCAAAAAATGGATGTCTAACGACTCATTTAGTGAAGGTCTTGAAGGGACCCATATGGGAGGGCAAGCTCGTGAAATTCGTCGGAATATTCACGAAACGGCGAGGCGAGTTCGAATTCGCGCTCTCGATACACACGGCGCTCGGGGTGGATGCTGCGAACCGGGCGATCAGCGCGGTAGACAAGACCACACAGGACATGAACGCGAAGATGGACATGATGCTTAAAATGTTTTCACAGATGGTGTCGCCAGAACAACGAGAGATGGCGAGGTACGTTTCCTGTACTCTACATTTACTCGTCGCTCACGGCGCCTAGACTCGTGGAACAGAAGGGTGGGCTGGAGGCATGCCAAGAAAATGAAAAAGTTCTCAAGGAGCTCAACGATCTCGAGAGCAAGTCTGCCGCGGCTCATGCACAACTTGGACCACAGAGTGCGAAAGCCACACCGAGCACGAACAGCAAGACATCTGGGCTGGAAGAGTTGAAGGATGAACTAATGACGGACCCCGATGCAGCCATAGAAAAGAATCTGACAGTATTCTCCCGCAAGTTCGAAGTGCAAAAAAGGCAAGTTTAGATCTGATATTTGAGTGTGCACTTCTAATCGCGAAGTTTGTAATCAAAGGCAGATCATCGATGAATTGACAAAAGTTGTCGAGCGCCAGGGTGACCGCGTAATTAGCGCCATAACCGCTGGTCCTCACGACAAAATAATCGACCCTGTGAGTTCTTGTGTATGATTTTGGCATGATCTGACTCCTGAGCGGGCGGATAGGATGTTCACAAGGTAAATAATGAATTGAATCGAGGTTGAGAAGCGACTGACATCTTTTATTAAGGTCTGGAAGGAGATGGCAAGTATTTCTTTTTATGCGACTTTTGGATGCTGAACATCCTTAAGGGTTGGAGGGGTAGCGTCAAGTCAAGATATTTCGTGATATCTCTACGCGACTACTACCAAGAAGGCGGAGAAAGCTCTGCCGCGAAAACCGACAAGCCCAGCGAAGATGACTGGGCCCTGCAATATTTCAGCGTTTCCAGGTTGCAACCGATATCCGAGGCACTAGACGATGACGCGTCTGGATTCGTCACTGTGGCTGAAGCGAACACTTTTACAACGTCTAGGCCACTGGATTGGAGGTATGTCTTTCTTTGTGGTATTTGTATTGGTTTGTTTACGCACGAAATGGAGCTTGAAAAAGTGGTTGGCTTTCTGGGCAATCGGTATGTACGAGCAGAATGTTAGAATGCTTCTTCTAACAGTTTGTGACGTCGTTCAGGATGGCACCAGGTTCGTCAGTATTTTGTGCATCGCCTTTTCTAACGTTGCAATTGCCAGTCGATGACTCGATATGTCGGAAAAATTCGAGAATTGCTTGGAAAAATGTTCGCCCTTCGATTGAGCGTCCTGCCGGCCAATCGGGGGTCTGTTAACAAGTACCTCGACTCCATATATCATGGAGTAACGACTTTACACTCGGCCCTGAATCCTTGTTACGTCAACGAAAGCTTGCAGGAGAAGTTCAATGATTATGTCGAAGCTGAAGAGACACGGCTTCGGGGAAACCTGGAGGCAGTGTCATACGATATTGATGCTTTAAATACGCTTTTCTCATCACGGGCCAAGGCCGTATTGAACGCGTCAGTCTTGTTGTCTCTGAACAGAATACGTCTAATTCGACACAGTTCCTTCTACCGCTCATATTCCTCCTCCTAGAACGGGATTTTCAGATTTTGAGGGCGTGTCAATCGAAGATAATTCATCCCGATGAGCTTTGGGATGCTGCCGACACAATTGGGTGGGTCGTGAATGCAGCACGGGAGAGGGTGGACCTACTAGAATGTAAGGCGGTTCCCCCTCCTGTCCGAATCGATCAACAACCTCGCTTCCAGCTACTTTTAAACAGCAAAAGGTGGACATGAAGCAACAATTCAAGACTGTCGCGCATGGGCTCGTCAGTCTTCCTTCTTTTCTCCAAGTACCGTTGCCTCATCCCGCCTGTAGTTCCAGTACATGCATGATCCCAGCGGTCTCTGGGATCCAGAGCTGGTATTAGCCCAAGATGACATTGAATATCCCTACGATGATAGTCTCGAATCTCAAGATGTCGACTTCTCGAAAATCCTCAATTATCCTCTCGGCACCGATAGGTTGGACTTCGACGCTTATACGCATGCGGTACGACCCAAGAAAGTTGCCACCCGTCCGGCTCCTGCCCTCAGGTCGTTACTGGGCACCTGGAATGGCTTCACATACTCACAGCGGGGTTCGTGCCGTGATTCTTGGTCTAATCAATGCGAAGTTAACGAAAAAAATAGATGGGGCAGTCCCATCCTCGGGGATGCTCTCATTTGACGTATGGCAGCTCTCGATATCGATTCATATTGCTTCTCATTTCGTCTCTACAGCTTTCTGCGACGGGAAATCTAACATTCGGAGCGTCGTCGCAAAGAGCCAATATGTCAGAATTCAATATATCCGGCGAATGCAGCGCCCAGCATTTAGATCTCGTCAACTTCTCATTCAAGCAGACGTTTCCCGCCCGGTTTTCGCCTCTTTATTTTGCCGGTTCTTGGGACATTTCAACACAATCCCTCTCAGGAACTTGGGGAGAGGAAGCCGACCCTCGTACCCATCCCGGCGTTTTCATCTTCAAGCGGATGCTCCCGGAGTGCATGTGCTTCTTTCCTCCACCTGCAGTTCTGCAAGCAAATAGCTCCAAAGCCTTGTGGCAATTTGCTATTGCAGCTGTACGGTACGGCGTTCGCAGGGGATCATGGTCTTGGTCGTTCTTCAAAGCACGAGCCGACAGTCGTAAACGCTTTATCGAGCTTTATGTTCGCAGTACCCGTTTCGGCAGACCCTTGAATCGTAACGAACAGGAAGAGCTCGGGTTACTGAAAAAGTCCTTTACCACCGCTGGTCAGTTCTTACCCTGATCTGAGTCTTTTGACGCTCAATGTTCTCTTCATAAGACAGTCGATTTTACCACTCCATTGCCGAGAATCAGATCAGGAAAACAACTGACCACGAGTGGGTGATGATCTTTTGTTGGGTCGTTGGCTTTTACTGACTGGTTGCGTCAGTGTCCATTGCGATGCCTGTAAAGGTCAGTGTACTCGCATTCTGCATCGGTGGTTTTTGAGAATTGTACCCAGGACAAATCGGTGGTACTCGCGTAACTTGCCTGACTTGTCGACTGGAGGGAACGTTCGACACGGGTCAGACAATACCACCATCTAACAACGAACCCATTACTCACTCTGTTACACAGTGGACTTCTGCGACAGCCCTAACTGCATGTCGGCCAAGGTCGTCCCGACGGGGTTAACAGTATGTCCCTTTTTGGATATCCCTTGGTATACGCCCAAATATGACCTTTCAGAAACCTCACATACCTACGCACGATATCCTCAAAGTGCGACGCGTTGTACATATAAAGCAATTTGGGAACACATACCGCCAAGCCCAGCAGGCACTCAAAAAGGCTCGAGAGTTTTTCCCCGATCCTGATGACGAAGAGAAAGCAGAACCACAACAACCCACACTTGCAGCCCCTCGGTGTGCAGTTTGCCGTCGGACGGTTACACAACCTTGTTGGTTCTGCGTTCAATGCGAAGGTTAGCGCTTTTGGATATATTTTTGATATTTGTTTTTAAAAATGGCGTGAAGAACCCAGCTTCATGTGCATGTCATGCGAGTCAAAGAAGAAATCCTCGTTCGTTGGCCACGACCTCGATACTCACGACCTGGTTCGATGTTCAGTATTTATCGAGCCCGCAGAGGTGATGCTGGAAGAACGACTGGCCGACATCGAAAACCGGCTGGAAAAACACGAGGCGCATATAGACGAGAAGCTCCAGGGACTCGAGCTCAAGATGGGGGAGCGGCTTTCGCGAGTTGATCAGCGATTATCGGAAATGGAGCGTTTGCTTCGAGATCTAATATCTACGTTGGGAACGCGTCCAAAGCCATCTGGGTTACCGGCTTATCCACAGGTTCCTTCGTATGTCGAGTCTTATCCGTAAGTACTCGGTTTGGTAGCGGTAGTCGATGGTTATTTCTGGAGAATACACGATACTATACTGGGATTGGGACCGCCTCGTTCATTCTATCATCCACGTTGAGCGCCACAGTGAATCTACTAACAAAGGCGTAGCTTCCTGCCGTTGAGACAGCCTCAACCATTTGCTGGGTGTTCAAAAACCGAGCAAGATTGTTATAGATGTGGTCCGGAACGTGCACCGATTTGGTAATGGCGTCTGCGAAGGCTAGCGCGGCGGTGAGACTGTCGCCAAGAATCTTTTGGTCGGCCAAGGTGACTACGCCAGCGGGTGCGAAACGCAATACTTGCAGTTGGCGAGTAGTTAGGCCTTCAGAGCGCCCCACAGGTTCGTGCTGACCCCTTGAAAATATTTAAGGCTGTGCAAAGGATATGGAACAACTGAAAATACCATTGGTATGCCGCGCTGTTAAGTGCAGCGGTCCGTAGGATCTGCTCATCGTGTCAGTCTTATACTGAGAACTGCGGTGGGAGGGGAAAGGACTAACAAAGAGTTCCCGCATCTGGCCAGGGATCGTAAGATTTTCTCTGATGACAGTGAAAAGCTGATTCCATGCTTGGGCAACCAACGGAGCATTCAAACTGAACGATTGTGCGTGTACGTCAGTGACCTGATGAACCAGAGAGGACATAGCATTACAGTGCACCATCCAAAGCTAGCAACGTGCCGTTAACCCGTCTCACCCGTATGGCATCCGCGATCTATGGGACGTCTTTAATACCAGAAGCATTTCTCAGCGCCGAGCACGTACCGCGTTGGTTCCCGGCGCAGGAAACACGTACGGAACGCGCGCAGGGAGGTTCTTGTCGCGACGCTGCACGTCCGCAGGAGTTGCAGAACCGTGTGTAATCGCAAGCAGAGCTACGAAGAGTGCAAACAGCAGTGAGAGTGCGTTACGGGCCATTGCTTCGGTGAGGGTCGCATTTCATTCGGTGTATTTTATACTCAGGGTGTGCGGTTTAAAATACTCGCAGGATCACCGCCAAGAGTCTCGCCCATAAGAATATGCATGTGGAGTCCACAACGAAAAAATGTCCAGATGGTTGTCGGCTAAGATCTTTGCCGTCTCGGATGTGTAGATCACCGCTGCAGATTACCACTCAGTTTACTGATGCCGCGAGCCAAGCCCTCCTATTGCTTGTGAGAGGAGCATTATTATTCCAGCGTCCAAGTGCGCAGTCGAGACAAGCCAAACACAAGCGCAAGCCCATGTTCACCCGGCGCGGGCCGATGAGAACAGTCTCACTGCCCATGCGAACCCAAGCATAGACAGTCCGAGTGACTGAAGCGCGACAAACGGCAAGCGACAGTGATTAACGTTGATCAACGTTGATCGCTTGCCCTGTCCTAAGAGATATCAGGCAAACGACAGTACGAGTGACTGTGATTAGCAGATAAGTCTGAAATCATAAATGACAGCTGCATGTCTGCCGTGCCTGGAAGAAAATATGGACGAAATAGAGACCGCAGAAACCAAGGCAACTCGGAGGAAACTTGAAAAGCCCCGGGTTGCACCGGGTCAAGGAAGGAAGTTTTATTTCAACCGCAGAGGTCTGTGCTCACCGGCGCCAATCACTTCCGAAACTGTGCTATGACCTCCCCCGGCATGTCAAGAAAATAATATTCAATCAAGCTAAAGATCCAGGCCAGATTCCTGTAAAGCCATGAATCTCGCCCGCAACTCTTTGGCCAACGCTGCTGTGTCTGCACATAACAACCACTGTTTTTAAGCTGGGGAGCGCCAAAAATCATCGACTCCCGATCTATGCCACCAACGAGCACCAACGAGACCTGGGCTGTCCGAAGGTGAACCCCCAGGTTCACGAGACGTGAAGCCAAAAAGTTGAGTGGTCATTTTCATCGCATTAGAGTTCGTGGACAAAGACATTTTTCAATACTGTGATTTTCAAGAGCGAATTCGGTGAGGGAAGTGGTGAAGCAGCGCAAATCGCACCTCTAACAGCACGTACGTTATAGATCATAATCCATGTGCCGTGTCCAGGGGCATGAGTCGGCCTTTTCCCGCATCTCCTCCAGCTCTTCCCATGCCGGCAGGCCGCACATTTGCGGCAGTTGATCCCAGAATTCCTTCTGAGCAGCCTTGCATGCCTGCTTGAGAAAGTCGCAGCACGTTCCACAACACACATCCTTCAGTGCGTGCACGTGCATATTTAAGCGTGCATTCAACGGGTCGCCAGAAGCGGTTGGGTCCGTACAAATTGTGCTGATGGCACGCAGACGACCACTCGCGCACTGCTGTCTTCCAACACATCCAGGATAGTGTACGGAGAGTGCAAGAAACGCAGCAGATCATTTTTGGCTCGAGTGATCTGAAGATTGCTCTCCAAGAACAGGATCTGGTCGTCCCCACTCAGCTTTACAGAGCGGCCCTTGTAAACAAGACCATTGAGGATTTCATGGCGGCGATTGGTTCCAACTAGGCTCAAGCAGTAGAAAATGTTAGGAAGTAACCACAGCGCATTGACTTCTCGCGCAATATTGATAACCGCGACCTCAACCTCAACAAAAGCGCCCGACCAATTAAGGTCATAAAAAAGTGAAGATGAGAGCTTAAGCTTGTCCCAGCCCGAGAGTTTCGTAGGATAATGAGAGGACAGGTGCACCAAGGCACGGCGCCGTAGATATTCGACGGCATATTTGTTGCTGAGATGGAGGACAGAAATCACGATTTTCATCTGAGTTTCGGCGGGTATGGTTCGAAATAACTGAGGTGCGACAAATCAGTTGCACCGTTTTGAGAACGGGAAACGACACGTACGAGGAATCGAAGATGGCCCTGAGGAAGAAAGTGACGTCCGCCGCACGATCGGGGAGTCTCACGACGGGACAGCCATCGATGGTCTCTGCATCGGGAGGCTGTGGGAAAGACAGCATGTCTTTGAAAACGGGGGAGTGTTTTGCTAGGAGTGCACCAGAGACGCGAAAGAGGCTTGTTTCAGCTTTAACGACGAGGCCGCTGTCGGAAAACCAGAGCTCTTCGACGCGGGTCGGTGTATCGAGGTCCATGTTGAAACTTGTGTTTGTGTTTGTTGTCCATGGTTGAAACTTGAATTTGTATTTGTTAGTTTTGGAATTCAATGACGTGACTGTTTTCGTCTTCTCCAACCAACATGGTCTCCCGGACGAGCAGCATTCTTACGATTGCCGGAATCTCCCTCTGCGGAATCATTGCATATGCAGTCTATTTTGACTATAAACGACGAACAGACTCCGAGTTCAGAAAAAAACTACGCATGTTCTTTCTACCTTTCCTCCAAGTATTCCCCAACCTTTCATTCAGGAAAAGAAAAGAAACGCGTCAACAAGTCATTAGCAGAATCGAGGGAAGCTTTGGCGGCCGAGACTGAAGTCTCTGAGGCGGACCTGCGCGACGCACTGAAGCAGATCAAAAGCGAGCCTCGACCTGCAACACAGGAGGCAAGAGAAAACTATTTCATGTCCCAGGTCGCGATGGGTGAACAACTAGCTGCCAGAGGCGCGTTCTGATCTTTCTAGCTATGTCTACATCATCTAACTGGTTCGCAGGCGAGCCATTCCATCTGCCTGCTGCTTTGTCTTTCTACCGGGCACTTACTGTGTATCCATCACCATCCGAGCTTCTGGGTATTTATCAAAAGACAGTTCCCGATGCCATCGTCAAGGTTTGTGTTATGCTGATTTGTTTCCCGCTCGTGAACTTATATTTACCAAAGATAATTATGGGCTTGGTGAATCTCGACGTGAGTCCTCCCCCCGCACAAGATTTGGGCATCGACGATGTTGGCGATGTGAGCCCGACCCGTGGCCCCCCGTCCGAGACGTCCTCGCAGGAATGGGACAAGGTCACTGACCCAGGATCCCAAACCCCTGCCTCCTCATAATCATAGACAGTGGGGCGAAAAGCGATGCCATGTAGCACCATATACTCCCACTTTCCATCTTATATCTCTACTGGCGAAGAGCTATTCTAATATATTCATTTTTTGGGGACGCATCCACTAGATTGTGGGAAAGATCGGAGGTACGCCTGGTCCAAAAATTCAGAATGACCATCGGGCACTGAGACAACGGTATAGCCTATTACGAACTCTTCCCGCCGAAACGAATGAACGTTGCTATTCTTCCGTCCCGTCCTCCGAATTCAGACACATTCGGACCTGAGAAAGTGTTGACATTAACCAAAGACGTCGCAGCTGGCGAGGTCATTTACAAGGCAGGTTCTCGCTCGTTTGTTGTACAACCCAGCTCCAACAGCAACCTCCGCAGGAGCACCCGATGCTTACATGTTTGGATTATGATCTGCAACTCACCGGGACATACTGCACACATTGTCTGCGGGAGATCCAACCGTCCTTGGGGTCACTCTCTCTGACTTCCTCCGTCACCACCGAATGCCGCATTCTGCTCAAAAAGGCCGCATTCTGCTCAAAACCGTGTCAGGTTGCCTCGAAAACCCAGTGGCATTCTCTCTTATTTACTCTTGACCCGCCACTTCCCGGAGTGGCCGAACTGTCGCAGCTCGCTCCGACAACGGCGGCGCTGGAAGCACGACGAGCCGCCCAAGCTCAATTCCTGGCGTACCTGAACAAGGACAAGAGAGTGGGCACGATGCTGATGAGCAAATTCGTCGCCAGACAGCTTACCGTCGCAAACGCCAACCCTACCGGCAACGTGGCTGGTGACTACACCCAGGCGGACGGCGGGGAGTATCAAATCGAGGATCACGTAGAACGTTGGTCGACAATCGCCGTTGACTCACCGCCAGAGGAGTATCCGATCATCGTCGCTCTGCTGAAAGCGACGTTACCGGGGCTGGACGCATTCATCAACGAGGACGGCCACAAAGCGCTCCTCGGCAAAATAGCGTTCAACTCGTTCGGCGTGTGCTTCAGCGGCGGGAGAGATAACCGGGTACGTGTTTTGGATTGCGCATCATATGAATGCTGAGTCTGAGTTGCCGCTAGCCCCCATCCACCCTCCGCCCAGAAGACGCAGAACTGACGCGCACGCCGTACGGAACCGCGCGCCAGGTCGGGACGGCACTCTACTCGGTGTCCTCGTACCTCTCGCATTCCTGTGCACCCAACGCGCGCCCGTCCTTCTCGTCGGGGACGTCCGAGCTCCACCTGATCGCCACCAAAGATCTCAAAAAGGGCGACGAACTCAGCATCGCCTACGTCGATGTCTCGCAACACCCCGGCGAGAGCGCGGCAGAGTGCCGACTGCGGAGGAGAAAAGAGCTGGCGCGCGGGTGGAAGTTCGCTTGCCAATGTTCGCGATGCACCCAAGAGGCTTCTGAAAAGTAAAGGCAAGGTTGGTTGCCACCTCGAGTAGATATAGTCTGTCCTAATCCATTGCAAGTCAATAAACACCCACTCACCCACTTTGATTTCACATGGCAATCCAGAGCAAAAATGCAACGAAAAGTTGATTGAGGATAGATAGCTTTTAAAAGGTGGATGTAGGTACGGTACGCATTAGTAGTACACGTATGTATGCAGGGCGAGGAGGTAACAGACGGCGCGGTTTGTATATATACAATGGGATTGATGATGGACGAGCCAAAATGGGATGAGATGGGATGGCGGGAAACGAAAACTACGTATGTATATGAAGACAAAGCAATTAGGAAGATGAAAGTATACAAACGCGATAGCGTAGATCAATCTGCAATTATATTATAACATGAACGCGAACCTGTTGAGGGCTCGGGGAAAGCAGCAGGCAGGGACCGGCACTCGGGGCGCACTTCAGGACGCGAGACTATAAAACATCCCTGAGTCGGGAAGGTCGTCGCGCGCCTGGAGGATCTTGAGCGCGCGCTTCCGCCCGCCGCGCACCTTGCCTCCTCCGTTGACGGACGCGGACGTCGTCGCGCCTTGGTCGCCATCATCATCCTCGCTCTCGTCCTCCTCCTCAATGACCGAATTGGCGTCGGCTGCAAAATCCAGCGCCCCCGGATCCATCGCGCGCTGGCGATCCCGTTCTTCGTACACGGCTCTGCGGACAGAACTCGACGGGACCGGGGCCACTGTTTCGGGCTCCGGCTCCTGTGGTACAGCAGCGAGCGTCTGGGGCCGATACGATGCGAGGCTCAGGTTCGGACGTGGGTTTGCAAGCGGCGGATGTTAATGGCATGGAGCTGGGCATTCCTGCTTGTCTTGATCCTAGAAACAGTACATGAGCATTTTGCGTGCGAGCAAATGTAAGAAGGCTTACCATTTACATGCGGAGGAGTAACTCCTCATCATCTTCATCATCGTCTGCGCTCGAGTTTCTGTCGCGACTGACGAGCGTCCTCCATTCGGCGCTGTCTTTCTTCCACCGGCCGCGATGACTGGGGGTATTTGCAGCGACGAGCTTCAATATCTCTTGGTCGCGCGAGTCGAGCTCTTCATCTACCTCCTCCTCCTCCGCCTCCTCCTCCTCTCCGATGTCCTCTTCCGATATAGACGATTCAACTGGAGGCGAAGGACCGCGGCGGGGTGGAATGATATTGGAAGGCATTGGGAGTGACATCGGCCGCAAGACCTTGAAGGACTCTGGCAAGCCCGTTGAGTCTGTAGGTGGTCTGCGCGTGGATCTTCGAGGCTGCGACGACCGCGGCTGCGTCGGCTGCTCGACGAACACCATAACCGCACCCTCCGCCGATTCTCGGCCTTTTTTGCCATCCGCCTCCAGCTCGAAAATCATTTCTACGTAGTTCGAATCAGCACCGCAGACCAAGTAGGTAGCCGAGAGAAAATTAAAATAAAACACACCTTCGCCATCGTCCCTCGCAAGGCGAGCTTCTTCCTCCTTCTCAGAGTTGACATTCCTCTGAATGGTCACAACCGCGGGCTGCGGCTCGAAGGTAACCATCTTCCGCTTCCCCTTGCCTTTGTCTCTCACGCTGGATGCTTCTGCTTCCTGGGTGTGGATGGTGGCGTTCTCTGCGGAACGCGGCGCCTCAACGCCGTGCTTGATCCCGTTCCCATTCACGGTGCTCGGCCCGGCGCGCGAAGCCTCCGCGTCGTGCTGCGCGTGTGGCGCAGCAGACGTAGATGCCGCCGCCTGCTCCTCCCTCAGGCGCTGCTCGCGCTTGCTCCGCGCCATGTCCTCATCTATGTCCTGGAAGAGCTGGTAGCTCGCGGCCGTGTTGATGTCCTCATTGACCTTGCGCGGGAACTGCAGCAGGGACGACCCTCTTCAAAGAAGCGCGCGGGTGTGGTGGGGTGCGCGCGCGGAGAGCCCGCGAGGGTGATGGAGCTGCCCGAGAGGGTGCGGCTAGAGCTCGAGAGCGTCGAGGCGGGGCGTACCGGAGACGTGGGCTCCTGCTGCGCGGCGCGCGGGTGGTGGAATCCCGAGGACACGAGTGACGCGGAGAGGGAGGAGATCGCGGGACGTGCCTGGGCCGGGCGGGTGGTCGGCGCCACTGGTTGCGGAACAAAGTCGCGCACAACTGCCACGGGCGTCCCGGAGATCGTGGGGCTTGCAGGCGTTCCCATATTGCCGGAGGCGGAGCGCGGCGTTGGGGAGCGAGGGGACCGGGGCGAGGCGAGGGAACTCGCGTCCAGCTGCTCGACGGTCTGGAGCCCTTCGCGGAATCTGCGCCACACGACTTCCACCTGACGCTTCAGCCGGGATTCCGTGTGCGCGAGTTGGGCGCTTTTAGCTCGCATGATTTCTGCCATTTCGTGCTCCATGGCAGCGCGTTGGCCTCTGATTCGGCTTTTGCGAGAGACGCGAGGTGGACGAAGACGGGGTGGCCGGGTGTGAATGGAGGTGGTAGAAATAATGGCGGCAGATGCGCCAGGTAGGACATCTGTGAGCAATCCTCGACGGGAGGCCGCGGGGACGCGGGGGGAGAGGCTGCGATTGGAATCGCGAGAGAAAAGAGCGCAGAATATTGAGGCGATGCCTCGGCGCGCGCAATAGCGTCCTCAGCCTATACAAAGAAAAAATACCAAAAAAATCAGTTCTTCTATCCACAAAGGCGAAAAAAAAAGACGAATCGCATCCTGGCTCGCAAATGGCGAATGACTCACCAAACACTGACTGTGGACCTCGATCCAACCAGACGGGGATTTGAGAATATCTTGCTCAACCCAGTCTTCCGTGGGCATAGAGGACCGTCCCGACCGTCCGCGTCGAGAGAGACGATCTGATGGACACGATAGACCAGCACCTGGCATATAAGACAGGTCAAAGACGTATAGCGCGCACGTCGATTGCGCGACGTCAACTCTCCGCGCGTCCTGATTCGCAGAGTAACCTGGGGGTGGGTCTTTAAAAAATATTAGAGGACATGAGTGCATGGTTCTGAGAGAACAAATGAGGGACTCACGACTGAGATGCCCTCGTCGGCGACATGGACCTGGTTAAAGTCTGGTGTCGAGACAGGGAGGTCTGGAGAAGGGAGACCATTGGGTACTGGGGTTATACGGACATTGAGGCAGCCACATGCATAGGCAGAGCTTAGGGTGCCGGGCATGGCAGCGGCGACGCCAGTGGAGAGCACAACAGACTCACGAGTCAAACGCGCAAGTTGCCGTGTTTGGAATTGACGCTCAAAAAGGTCACGGGAGTAAAGTCCTTCAAACCCGGTATCACTCTAGAGTTTAC
Source organism: Mycena leptocephala (assembly GCA_029378395.1). Classification (NCBI taxonomy): domain Eukaryota; kingdom Fungi; phylum Basidiomycota; class Agaricomycetes; order Agaricales; family Mycenaceae; genus Mycena; species Mycena leptocephala. Next base: position 97,887 of record JARJLF010000694.1, on the reverse strand, counting down.
TTACAATAGCTTTTTCTATTAAAGTAAATATAATATATCCTCCATCCAAGTAGTACGTCTCTTTTGAGTGTGGATCCCCCAGCCTACTGCCCCCAGGCAAACACTGAGTACTTCAAATTCCCTCGGTCCCATTCAGGCAACAACATCTCAAGACTGTCCAGCAACGCGCCAAGAGTGTGTCGGGGATGACGGCAAGGAGAACTGCAACAGACTGCAACCTTGAGGCATATCTTATCTTTCCACGCAGCGCACGGAGCTTGAATCGGGCGAGCAGGCACCTCGTGCTCGTCTGTGCTCGTCCACAGTCAGATGGACGACGGCCGGCAGCGTGGATCGACTGCAGATCTCGCGAATGATCTCTGTATCATGTTTGAACTCGGCCGAGGAAATCCGGGAAAGCTGGGCCTCGCCGCCACGGATGACAGGCGCGTCGAGGGAGGTGCTGCAGAATTTCTGAGATGGATGACGCCGGCGCGGCGGCAGAGCTTTAGACCAGCTATACGGAAGAAGTGTCGAAAGCTTGGATAAACATTGAAGAGATTAAAAAATGCACCAAGCGGCCCGACATTCCATAGCGCGCGCGCGCAAGACGATCGGCTAAAGATGGAAAGAAGGAGTTCTCGGACTAGAATAGAATTTCACGTTGTCGACGACGTTTGACGGACAGCCATGTAGGTTTTATTGTTATTAGTGGTGGACAGAGACATAGACGCCGCGGCGCGAGCTGAGCAGAGATTAAACCAGATGACAAGCTGCGGGTCCAGAGAGGTCCGGACTGAACACTGACATATAATAGAAATGCTCAAGAGGCAGGGTGAACTATGCCGACGTTATACATTGAACATTCCGTGTGTCTGCGACCCAGCGTGATCGATGGAGACGAAGGGACCGGTTACTCAAGGCGTCCGACGGTGTCGGAATTGAGCAGTGAAGGTTGACTTCGACGTCGCAAATGCTTTTCGTACTGTTCGTGCCATAGCACTTATGGGCGTAGCCACGGGTTCATTTAGCCAGCAGAGATAATTGCCATTTGAACGGACCCAATGTCTTGTTCGGCGACCAGGTAGTGAAAGTACTTGAACCCAATTGCTTGCCAAACCATTCGGTATTGATGCTGACTAGTAGGAAGACAATTCAACGGTTCACTGCGATGGCCCGACAGGTACGCGAGAGTTTTCATGGTAGATCAAGACCAAACTGGAGATGTTGAATACGCCACAGACCCTCGTTTAAATAGTTAACTTGAAGTCTAGTTTGTTGTGGCATATTTAATTCGAAAGGCTACAACTTCCGATCAGGCACGTCTTCAAGGCACGTTCGGCATCTTACTTTGGACCACTATGTCTGCGCCAGCTGCTCCTGCAGCCCAAGGCCCAGCCGAGCCAGAACAATCGACGTTACGGAAACTATTCGGAGTTGCGCAGGTCGGTCTTTGAGCAATATTTATCAGCCCATCACTTACTGTGAAATTTCCAGCAAGCGTTCATAATATGGACAGTCTCGCAGCTTGGTGCGCATGATTTGAACCGTGGATAATCGGATTTTGACCACAGTAGTCGCGTGTAGCGACCAAATATTTTTTCAATGCGCCACCACCTCAGGCCGCGCAGAGTCCTGCCGCCGGGGTACCTGCTGTCGACCCGCGGACCCTTCCCCCTGTACATGCGAACCTCGCATGGCCCATTGGCCAGCAGCTAGACATGCACGTCCACCTTTCTACGTCGCCCAGTGGGGATGTTTTCTCGTCAAAGTGGACGTCCGCCTATCGAAAAGACCAGGACGAAGGTCTGCCCAGTTTCGTCTGGCAGAACATCACCCTCGGCGACTACACCGAAGCACGGGTGGTAGAATACAACATTAGCTTCCCCCCGGTGCGTTGTTACGATGGTGTCCAAAGTTATTCGGTGTAATTAATTTGTTTTGGACAGAGTGTATTGCGCAACGGCTCGCTGTGGGCTGATATATTCCTTGCAAAGACGGGGCAAACCCAGACCCCAAAATCCTGCGTTCAATGTGGAGCATATCCACCACGTCCGCAAACGTATGGCTTGACTTCTCTGCATTGCGCGCCAAAACTTATGACATTATAGTTTTAACGCCCCATATCCCAAAGCTGCGGGTACGCAAGGTGAAAAATCTGTTGAAGTCAAATGCAACGGAGGAACCAGAGGAGGTGCGTTTAACCTTAAAAATCAAAGTCCTATGTTAATTCTGATTCCTAGGTCGAGCCAGACGTGATTACGGCGCACTGGCATAGTGTGAGCTCTTTGCAGCTTTGTCTTGAACTTCAAACCAACCCTTATCGCAGAATTTGACTCTGGCACTCATCTCAGATGCCACCGTCATCCCCTACAGCTCCCTTCCTCCACCAATTCAAGAACGTGCGTGAAGCAAACATTGTCGCTAACTATATTCTGATATTTCTTTTTTCAAAAAGACATACACCTCATCCTGACGAGCGCGACGAGACGGGGCCAAAGGGTTCTACAAGCCCATCGTGTTCCCGAACGAGTTCTGGCACCTCCGCTCGCACTATATCGAGCTGAACGCAACGACGCCGACGCTCCCGCTCCAGATCGTGTTCCACCCATGTCTTTCATGAAGTTCCAGATCTTCGCGTCGATGACGCAGGGCTTCAAGGAGGCGGCGAAGAACCAGGGCGGCGGGGCGGGGGCGGCGGCGGAGCTCGACGAGGTGAAGCGCATGCTGCTCGAGACCAACCCGTGGTTCCTCGGGCTGACGGGGCTCGTCAGTTTGTTGCATGTTCTGTGAGTTATTCCTCTTTAATTCCATACAGACAGACTGAATTTGGAACAGATTCGAGATGCTCGCGTTCAAGTCGGACGTGTCGCATTGGAGACAAAAAAAAGAGATGGTCGGCGTGTCTGTCCGAACGGTGCTTTTCATTCTTCTTTTTTCGGTTTTCGAGCAAGTATTCATGCGGTCCACAGATCATTACGAACGTATTCGTGCAGTTTATCATTCTGCTGTACCTCATTGATAACAACGACAACACGAGCTGGATGATTTTGTTCGGCTCGGGGACTGGTGTGTTAATCGAGGCGTGGAAGGTACTGATCCTACCGATGTTCTGTTTCGAAGTACTGACAATCACTGTTCTCAGATTACAAAGGCGGTAGACATCAGCGTAGTTGCTGCTCCGGCGGCTCCCTCCTACCATACAAGCTCGACATTAAAGGTTCGTGACCCGCCAATTAGTCATAATCCCGACAAACGTCGGCCGCAGATAAACACGTCTTAAGTGAGGACGAGAAGAAAACGCAAGAGTACGATAAACTCGCGTTCCGCTACGTCTCCTACGTCGCAATCCCCCTGCTCGCGGCCTACACCGTGTACTCGCTGATGTACGAGACGCACCGCGGGTGGTACAGCTTCATAATCTCGACGCTCACGTCGTTCGTGTACATGTTTGGCTTTGTGAGTCCCCCGCGTCTGCGCTCGTGTGCTACATAAATGCTGAATGCAATCCGGCACAGGCGCAACTGGTCCCCCAGCTGATCATCAACTACAAGCTCAAGAGCGTCGCGCATATGCCCATGAAGGCGATGATCTACAAGACGCTCTCCACCGTCGTGGACGACTTCTTTGCGTTCTGCATCAAGATGCCGTTCCTGCACCGGCTCGCGTGTTTCCGCGACGACGTCGTGTTCCTTATTTTCCTGTATCAGGTGTGTCTTTTGTGTGTCGTGCAAATAATAACTGTGACTAATGGTGTGCGTTCGCAGCGGTGGATATACCGCATTGACCCGAAGCGCGTGAACGAGTATGGGCAGGTGCTTGCGCTAGATGTGGATGCGGCGGGTGAGACGAAGAAGGACAGGTAGAGGGAGGGGATGCCATTTGTGTATTGTATTCTCGACTAGTTTTACTGACTGGATTCCCTGACGGTACGATGTCTAAAACACAGAACTGCCAAGAACCGGTTATCGAATTTCAGAGCAGCAACGCCCGGTCTCACTCAGCGAGACTGGAAAGGAGAAGGCGAGAGAAGGTAAGGGCAGATTACCGAAGAACAGTAATGCGTTAGCGTTGCATGCGCCGGCGGACGCTCGTCGGAAGTGCTGTCCAAATGTTCAAGGTAGTCTAAGAAACAAAAAACGAGAGGCTGACCTATTTTACTTGTTCCGTACAATACCAGGAAACCAGAGGCGGCCACCATTGCGTTGACGTTGGTCGATTGCGGGTAGTCGACGTACTTGGCGACCTCCCGCGTGAAGTTGTGCGCTGGCATCCGCAGCGCGTAGGCGATGAAGGATTCAGGTAAAAAGCAAATCGCAGCGAAGTCCAGTACCACTATCGTGTCTTCGAGCAGCTTGAATTTGCCGGGGTGAATATCTACTGGGCAGAGGTAAAGACCACGGCGGGCTTCGGCTTCGAAGCTAACGCGTTTCGTGTCTTTTTTGAGTTTGAGGATCTACCCATGAGCATGATTGAAGTCATCTGGGCGTGCCGGAAAATTAGTGCTCACTTACGCCGTTCACATGGTCCTGCAACTCTTTGGTCGTTTCGTACGTGATTTCAGACTCTCAGTCGAAGAAAAAGTTGTGCACCACTGCCCCCCCACCGAGGTGTCCGGGCGCGGAGCTCGGACCTTTGACGCGGATAAGCGTGTTCACGGCGCGCGCTACCTGCCTGTAGTCGCTGTGCTTGCAGTCAGCAGCATCAATGTACTCCATGACAATATGGCCAATCGAGCACAAGGAGTGGGGGCTCGTGAAAGCCATGTAGACAGAAGGGACCTTTACGCCAGCATCTGGTTCGGCGTTGAGGTGATTGGCAACCCAGGCCTGAGTGAAGGCCTCGTCCATGGTAATATTGGGCCCGTACTTGAACCAGGCCAAGATGGCCCCGGAAGACGGGTCGGTGTAGGCTATTCCGTTCTTGTCGTAGCCGGCCTCCTTGCACAGAGCGACGATTTGCTCGGGAGGGGGTAAATTTGCAGGGACAGCTTCGGCGAGAATGGTGAAGTTAGAGACAGACGTTTTGGATGTGGCCACTAGGAAAGAGTGTTAGCATACGAGGCAGTTTGAACAGAGATGAGCCAAAGATGAGCGACGCACTTTGTGATAGGGGTTGGTTCAAGCCGATTTCCGGCACGCGTCGGCCCGGGGCCTTTCCACCAACTTCAGCTTCAACTCGGCGAACGACACGGCACTCGGTCGAATTTAAATTTCGCAATATCCCCTTGGCCTGAATGGAGGTCTCTGCAAGACAATTTTGGGATCTATGATGCTGAGGGGAAACTCATTTTTACAGAGGCTGCCGTTGTGCAATCAATTGAATCAAAATTAGTCTTATCGATTTTTTTCATGTAGCGGCACGTAAGTACCTGACAGTGACACGAGTTCTATGCTCCATGTGGGTTATACAGAAGAGAGGGAGATAGAGCAAAGAGTAAATAATAGAGGCAAAGTTTTTGGGCAGAGTTCGAAATCAATTCTTGCGAGGCTCAGAGTAGAAATTTTGTTTTTCTGCCTGATCCTCCGATATTATTCTCTCAACTTCATCCGAGGCTCAGTGGCCCACAAACGACATATTTACGATGCCGGCGGACACACGCGAACAGTGCAAAACACGTGCCATCAGTCACGGTCAAAGCGCATCATCGCGAGCTTTTTATAGACACGGTCCAAACGACATTTACAGCTGGTGAAAGAAAATGAATATAGAGCGTCTATGGCAGCCCCGGATATAATATGGTAGCTATCACCTTCACCTCAGTTTTGAATTCCTATTATTAGCAAACCAGATATTTTCAACACCCTTGCTCAGGCGGTCAGTTGTATAAGAACAAAGAAGCAACATATCAAGAAGGTACAGTAGTGGAAAGTATTATATTTACTTACAAGTACCACAAACATTGCACAAGTGTACAAAGCCTGCAGTAGTTTACAACAGTCGCCTGCACTTCGGTTAAACCGTATTGGGAGCGTCACGCGCACCACCGTAGCCTCCGAGAAACTGTAGAGACAGATACATGGTAGACAGAGGAAGAGGCAGATGGTCTGCGCCACGTTGCCGACGGCCTGGATCCCACGCAGGATAGTTCCACGCCAAGACTATGTCCGTGATCGTGTGCAGCCTATGCGGCGGAAATCCGCGCTAAAAGTTCGATTTCGGAGACCGACTCACCCATGGCGAGCGAGGTCGTAGTCACCGTAAGCAGAGAGAAGCGTACTAAGTCGCGGTATTGCTCGAATAAGTCACTGTTGAAAGCGCGGCAACGGGATGCAGCGGGCTCGGTAGGCATGAGAGGACTGCAAGGTGAAGAGTGTCTGCGAAAAACCAAGGCTCATGGAGCTTGACCGATGCAACTTGAGCTGCGTTGACATTACAATAAACGGTTCCAGAAAGAGGTTGCCGCGGTGAAGTTAAATCAAATGGAGATGGTGGCCCTGAGACCAAATCGAGAAAAGCGTCTAATCTGGTCGCCTTAGCCTGAAACAGTACAGGGCTGCCAGCAAACGCCAGACCCTGACCTACGCCTCGAGGCTCGTGGCAAGGTACATTTGTGGCTGTGCGTGTGGCTGTTCATCCGCTTGTTTCCTCTCTCGATGAACGGCTTTGGGGGTGTGCGCCGATTTCTGGCGTCTGCGACGGGGACGGTGTCGCCTCCACCTGCGGAGCCAACCACTCTACCCCCCTTAAAGCCAGGTGCACCAACATGGCCCCCACAGTCGCCCTCAACCACTCCCTTGTCTCCTCCAACCGCACCCTTGTCTCTCAGGAAGGACAAGCAAGATGAGCCAGAGGCTCTCAAGTCTCCAATTCGTGTACAGAAACCCCTCTCAAATGGCTTGCCGCAGACCCCATCCCCAGTAAAGCAGTCTCCAACGAAACAACTATCATCACCACTTTCTCGCGTGCCTCCACCACCCACGAGGTTGGCGACTCCCCCACCTCCCACGAGGCTTTCAACTTCTAGGATACCCATACAGCCCGCCATGAATACCCGCGATGAATTGCTAATCAGTCTCTTGGCCAGTGAGGCCGTCGTCGATAGTCGCGATTTTGAGATTCTGAGTTCCGAGGAGGTGGATGATCTCAAGAAGGTGCGCAGTTAACTTAACATTATGGGATTGCTGTAATTCTTGAATGACCATTAACTTCTTCGTCCCTTGTCTTCACCCGAACAACTCGCTAATTTTTATCTCGCAGGAACAACAAGTCCTGATGTCTCGCCAAGGCGCTATGACCAAGAAGCTCACCCTCGAGACGAAAATCAGGGATGCAGCCTTGTCCCTCAACCGCGTCAATGCAGCCCACAAAAAGGTCTCCAAGCAGTCTGAGGAGCAGCTCGAGGCTGCCAACAAGCGCGTGGAGGCCGCCGAGCGGGAGCTCCTCCGCGTCTCAGACCGCGCCAACGACATCCACAAGCGCCTCCTCGAGCACCGCGCCGGAGTCCTCAGTTTCTCCGTCCGCAGCATGGAGCGCAAGATGGCGCCACCCGAGGGCAACCCCGACTCCGGGTATAACACGCCCTCGAACGGCGCGAACCGCAGCCCCACGACCTCCTCCGTCAGCGGCTCCACCTCTCGAGGGGCCGCCGCGCGTTTCGACGGCGCGCACTTCTTCGCGGGGCATGCGGACAGCGTCGTCCCGACGGGCAAGGACGCGGCGCCGGCGTCGGTGCTTGCCCTCGAGGAAAAGCTCGCCCGCGCAACCGAGGCGCTGGCGGCGTCCAGCGCGAAGCAGGGGGAGCTCGCGCGAGAGCTGGCGGCGGCGCGTGCCGAGAAGGAGGCCGTCGAGGCTGCGCGCACGGATGAGCTGAAGAATGCGCAGGACACGATCGCGGCGCTCGAGCGGGAACTGCCGCGGCTCGAGGGCATGGACGAGGAGATGCAGACGCTGGCACGCGAGAAGGCTGCATGGGCCGAAGAGCGGGCGGCGCTAATGCGCGAGCAAGAAGAGGAGCGAGCGGCGTGGGATCGCGACAAGCAGGCGGCGGAGGACGAGAAGCTAGAAGATCTCGCGCGGCTACAAGATGAGACCGAACGGATGCGCGGTGAAGATACGGCTGCACTCCAGCGGGCACAGCGCGAGCTTGAGGATGGTACGTCGGCGCTGCGTGCACTAATCAAGCAGTTCGGCATACCTATGTTCTCGCGCGACCCGACAATTCCGGCGCTCGTGTCGGCTCTGGGGTCGCACGTGCAAGGGCTTTCTACTAAGGTCGAAGCTCACGCTGCTGCGCAAGCCGAGTGGGAGGTGTTACGCCGCAAGCTGGAGGACGACCTACGCAGCGGGCTAGATAAGCGCGAGGCCCTCTTTCGCGACATCGAGGAGGCGCGGCGGGAACGCGAGGAGGCCCGAAAGAAATCCGGACAATCGAGCTCCGCGTCAAGGTGTGTTTAGTGTTCCTCTTACTATTTTCCTGCGCTGATCCCTTCTAGACCGACTCACTCTCGCCGTTGCCTTCCCCGAGGGATGTTACCGGCGACAAGCAGCTCATCGCGATGCTACAGCCCCTTTGGGCGATCCTTCCCTCGCCCGAGGCCCGCGCGTCCAAGTTCGGCCAACAACGCTTCCGCGCAGGCTCGGGTGGCATTTCACCGACGACCCAGCCGCCGAGCCCGAACCCGACGTCGCTTTCGGACCTCGACGTGCGTGCGCTCAAGGCATTGTACGACCCGCGCACGCCGTCATCGCCAAACCCCGCGTCGAATGGCCCCTTCTCTGTCGACGCCTTCGTCTCCCGTGTGCAGGCGCTCATCACAGACGACCGCGCGCTGATCGAGCGGCTCGTGCGATTCGCGCAGGCGCACGACCTGCTCAAGAAGAACGCGGAGCGCGCGCAGAAACTCGCACAGGAGGGCAGCGCCGCACTCGAGACGTACCAGAAGCAGGTGCGCACGCTCGAGGAGCGGAACATGGAGCTCGCGGGCAAGGTCTCGGCGCTGCAGGAGGAGGCCGCGGCGCTGCAGGGCACCGTGAGCGCGTGTCGGCGGAGAAGCGGGACGTCGAGACGCGCGCGGGGGAGCAGGCGGCGACGTGCACCCAGCTGCAGGAGGCGAACAATGTACTGAGCGCCAGGACGCTCGCGCTTGCGGAGGAGGCAGCAGCTGCGCCCGAGGCGGTGCGGAAGCAGCTGGAGACGCAGCTTGCGGAGGTACGCGCGGCGCTGGACACCGCGCAGGCAGAGGTCGACGCGATGCGCATGTCGGAGCAGGGACAGCGCATGGCGCTGCTCGACGAGCTCAACACGTTGCAGATAGAGAACGGCAAGCTGCGCGACCAGGTGCGCGCCATCAAGAAGTGATTTGCGGCGCCCTCTATCCTGCATTCATTTGTACAGTAGTTTCGTTCTCTCATTGTCCATCGCATTTTGCATCTTATTTAGTCCCGCACTGTCGTCGCATCTGTTGTGTTTACGCTACTCATAATATTGTGCTTGTACCAGTTGACATAGTAATTATTGCAGCCACCCGAGTCCGGGTTTCCTGGATCTTTGGAGGATCATAGCGTCACGCGTTACGCGTTATGGTCAAAGCGGTTAATATCCTTCGGTCCGGCTGGTCCGGCTCCTTGCCAAATAAACAAGGGCCAACAACTTGAACCAATCTCGAACCAATCTCGAACAGTCCTCGTTTGGTCCTCGTCGTGTTCTCACCCTTGAGCACAATGGCAAATGAGCACCTTCGAGCACGCCTTGCCGAAATTGACGCGGCAATTGCTAAACACCAGGCTCTGCTGGACGACCTCCAAAGCGACAGAAACCTCGTCCAACACCAGATCGACTCTATTGTATACCCAATATTGACCCTACCGCTGGATGTTACGTTGGAGATTTTGGGGTATTGCAATTCCTCTGACCGGTTACGTGTCTACTGGTCTCCCACCGTTCTGCTCCGAATCTGCAGAAAATGGCGCGACATTGCCTTGGGCAATCCAACTCTTTGGACAAGGATTAGTTTCGACTTGCGCAAAGCTCAGACAGTCCGGCGGGCAAGTTTCCATCCCAAAAACGTGGAGCTTTATCTTGCCCGTTGAGTAGCTCTTGCGGGCAACCTCCCTCTCCGCGTGAGTCTTGGCGGAGCCTTGGTGGGATTTCTCCTCCCAAACGCAGGATTCTCCGCCCTGCTCCGTCGCCTTGCACCTCAGTCGAAAAGTCTGAAACTGGAGGTGGAAGCAACTGGCCTCGTCCCACTCGATCGCGACCCGCCATCCTTTCCATTGCTCGAAAAACTCGCAGTTATCTTGGATGATGGAATCAACAACAATTATCCCTACCCGGAATCCTTGGAGCATCTTTTTTTGATGCGCCTCGGCTCCAGGAAGTTTTTATGAGGTCGGGAACAGTTGCACGTCTGATGGAGTTTCCTTGGAAACAACTTAAAAAATTCGAAGGCGAACGTGTTCCTCTAGAAGATGGTCGGTATATATTGGGGTCAGGTGAAAATCTGGTCGAATGCATTCTCTCCGTCGTAGAGGATGGAACTGAACTCAGCGATTTGCACCCTTTGTCTCATTCGCATCTCCAATCCTTGACTCTTCGGGGTGTCGATTTCCACTCTGATCCTGCGATAAAATATCCACCCATCCTTTCGCTTCTCACACTACCTGCCCTGCGAAATCTCGAATTACACATAGGCGAACTTGATCTGGAGCAGATCTCTTTTATTTCCCGCCATTCGACCCAACTGCGAATGTTTTCATCCTCGAAAACCATCCCCATTGACTCTCTGCGCGACATGCCTCGCCTCACGGACTTAAAATTGGTGCTTTGGGATAGACAGGTTTCATACCTCCACGATTTCTGTCGTGAATTGGAAGACCCGGAGAACTTGTTTCTTCCTCAAATTCAGCATATATCATTTCTCCACTGCGACTTTATGTTGGACTCTTCCGATGTGAAGATTTTAGCTCGGAGTTTATCTTCTCGTTGGGAACCCGGCAACCGCCAGGTCGCTCAGATTCGCTCCTTTCGCCTTCAAGTTATTCCTCCCAGAAATCCCACTGAAATGGCAAAAGATTTTCAAAAAATTATCCCTTCGCTGGCCTTGCTTAATGCACTGGCCATGAAAGGCATGCGCGTTTATGTCGGCACGAAATCCACCAATTACATTCAGCCATCATTGAGATGGTGAAGTGGGAAAAAAATTTAAGACATCGGGAAAACATGAATCGCTCCCCGGGGCAGGACTACCAGTGTAAATGGGCCACTTAATCAATGTGTAGGAAACCAAGTTTGCGCGCACTGTTGAATAGTCGCTCATACCTTTGTCGTGCAGAAACCAAGATGGTCAGAGATGGAAAGTTGAATCATCCAAGAAATAAATTTCGAAATGTTCTCCGCACTCAAACTAGTCAATCACAATGATACATACAAGTGCAGGGCGAGTTTTGACGAACAGCAGGTTTCGGGCTGAAAAATAGAGCTACAAAATTCTTAAATATAGTTGTGACATTGTTACACTTCAGTTATGCAAATATTGGTATGTTCCCTTAAATTGTCGTCGCTGCACGCCGTTCTAAAGCTTTCCATCCCTTTCTAAGACCTTTGGCTTCAATGATGGAAGCAGGCATACAGTACACGGGATCCAGGTCAACCAAGCCGGGATATCCGAGAAGGGAGAGGCCTGTCAGGTACATTAGGTCTAGAAAAAAACATGCTTGGGGTCAAAAGGTTACCTGCGACACCAAACTGAGTATGAAACACGTCAACCATGTTCCCGGGCCGATCACTAATCCCGCCCTTTTCTGTATCCTTTTGGCAGTGTCATTAACAAAAAAAAAGTTGCCGCGAATCAAACGTACTTGAGCGGAAAGGATGAACGATGTCAGTTTTTCAGAGTCAATCCATGACACCTTTTCTAGAATGGATAGAGCTGAAAGCACCCAAAAGCTATAACAAACCTGGGCAACGGTAAGAACATTCGAATGAAAATAACAAGTCAACGCACATCTTCCAATTTTTCGGGTCTACCATTGAGACCGCCGTTCGGAAGCTGCCGTTCTGCCAACCACCATGCCAGAGTATCGCTGTCTACCACATCTAACCGGTCTAAGATGGTGAGGGCGGCTACGCAAACGAATACTGGACAGATTTGTTGTTGAGGTTGAGCGTCTGAGTCCTCACAAGGGTAACACACCTTGCATAGCGTGACTCTCTGCACCTATGGTACTTCCGAATCCCCCATCGAAATTTCTGCATTGCTCGATATAATTGACCGTCTTCTCTTTGTCCAACTGATCCAGACACCCTAGAAGCGACAACGCATTGACTGCAGTGTAGCTAAATCGGGTATCTATCTCGCCAAAAGAGTCGCCGGCGAAAATACCGGATGGTTGTTGAAGAGATAATATAACTGGCCGACGGCATCAGTGTGAATACTATGGAAAGAAAGGGACTGACACTTGACCACCCTTGGAACATCCAGCCGGTCTAATGCGTCGTATGTGACCAGTATCTGTATCGCACTTAGTGTGGGATGGATGTGTGCGTCATGGCCAGGATGGACGCCGAATCCACCTAGGCCTCGTAAATGAGACGCAGAGGTCCGAAGAAGGCAAAGTACCGGCTTTATCATCCCAGCAGCTCTCAACAAATTGAATCACGTCTTCCTTATCCAAGGTCTCAGGACTACCCATTATACACAGCGCAGTAAGACCCCAGTATATCGCATTCAGACGGAGATGAGCAGTTAGATGATAGGCTAGGTCATGAGTCTCTAGGAAGTCATTGAGTGTCGGCGGGAGAAGAAATAAGCTCACCTCCCCAAGGTTTTGAATGTACGAAACATGAAGCGATGTGAGGAGTTCTGTAGACATGGAAGAGAGTTCAGGCCAGGTTCAGCTACTTAGGTTCAGCTGCGGGCCGCCGCGATCACGATCACGAGCACCGCCACAGACGCGTCAACGCGCTTCCTGGACGGAACCATTTCGGGTGCTTTGACGTTTCTTCCATCTCAGGACTTGAAGGTTTAAGTACAATGGTGCTCATTTTTTCTCTGGCCCCAGGAATTTTTCTGGATTCCCTGAGAGTTTTGAACACTCAAAAATCCGGGTTCGTGACTCGCGCACTGTTCGATACCTCCTAGAGGTAAGGTAGTGCCGGGTCCCGGGTCTGTGGGTGTGCGTCCGCGGAAAACTTCCGTGCATTCTCTCCAGTGCGAGCGAGGTTTCTGCTGTCGTATTTCATTTTCGATGATCAAAATTGCTGAACTTGAATTTCGTTTGGCAAATTAGCTACTTCTGAATCATGCAACGACTATCTCGACCAATCGCTCTCGTTTTTCACGATCGTCACCGGTCCGGCGTACGTTTTCCTTCCACCAGCAAAAAAATACACCAATGCAAGTCCCATCACACCAACAAACATCACTGGGGCCCAGTTGAAGGTGTCGGTTGCAAAGCCTGGCGATCCTGGCAGAACAACAAATGCCAGCGCAAACAACCCGTACACAAATGCGAAGCAATTGACGGCCAGCCCATAACGACCAAGCGACCATCGGCGCTCGGGTAGAGGTGGACCGTAGAGGCGACGATAGATCAACGTACCGATGGCGACTTCGTACGTTGCAAAGAGAGCGACAAGCTGGAGAGAGGCGATGGCGTTGAAGGCGACGGAGCTCCCGAGGTCGATGAGAGATACTAGACTGACGAAGATGAAGGTGATTATGATAGCGACGACAGGGACATTGAGGCGATCGTGAACCTGTTCGCAGTTAGAATGATGGGCAATTCTACTATTTTCCATGATCACACTTGCCTTGCAAACAAATTTGCTGAACGGAACGCCTCCGTCGCGTGCGAAAGCATACATTTGACGAGAAGCCGAAGCCATGAAGTTCGTTGCGCTGAAGAAGGTCAAAACAATGATAACAGCAGTCAACGCCTGAGCGCCTCCGACCGAGGCTGTAGTAGTTTCGTAGACCGCCATGAAAGCGAATCCTGTCGCGCTATAGACATCAGAGGTCAAAGCCTGGTCGGTGTAGGCGAAACAGAAGGTAATAAGCATAAGCAAGCCAGAGGCGGCACCAATGCAATAGCTGCTGATGATGCCTCGAGGGACGTTTAGTGAAGCGTTCTGCGTCTCCTCCGCCATGTGTGCGGCACCGTCAGATCCGATGAGGAGGTACAAGGCGGCCGTCTGCGACGTCAAGATACCGAAGCCGAAGTTGGACCACCCGCCTCCGTTTTCGAAGCTGCCGAACACTTGCGTGGCAGTGTTGTGTGGCGACATGACCCAAAAAACTATCACATTCGATACGTAGCCAAGAACGAACAGGGCTGCGACCACGACTTGGAGGCTAGCGAGGTGCTTGGCTCCGACAGTGTTGAGGAAGACACCTCCAGCTGTAAATGCAACCACGAGAAGCCAACATTGCCACGGATGTGCGGCGAAGTTCGGGTCTTTGATGACGATCGCATATTGTGCCATTTGGCCCGTTAGGAACATCCCGCTAGCAACACCGCATAGCCAGGAAAGCGTCAAGAGCCAACCGGCCAGGTAGCTGATGAATTGCTGCGCAGTCGGGTGGGCGAATTCGGAGGCCCAATGATACTGGCCGCCTGCTGTGGGAGCACTGGAAGGCATCAATTGCAAATTTCGTTTGTACTCTAATGGAAGAACATACATCGAGGCCATCTCTGCCAATGAGATCACAATGGAGAAGTACACAAAACAGCTCGCAATGTACACAGCAATGTAGCCTCCAGTGCCTCCATTGGTCAAACCTGTCGTCGAGGCACTATTAGTCGGTCAGCGATGCTTATTTCTGCATATTCGGACCATCTGGATGCAATTCACCTCACCACGAACACCCACGTCGACATTGCAATGCACATGAACGAGAAGATGTTCAGCAGCCGGAAGTTCCGCTGCAGCTCCTGCTTCTTGCCCAAGCGGTCCATATCCACCCGATCCGTTGCACCGTCGTACCGCTCTGCGGACAGCACGTCCGAGAAGTCTTCCTGGCCATGCTTGTCGCAGTCATTCATGCGAGTATGCAGTAGTGGATATGCAGAACGGAATGAAAGGATTTAACAGAGCAGAGTCAAACGAGAGCAGATACTGATCAGAGGGCTTCGTCGAAGCCTCCATAGACGCTGGGAGAAGCCACTTGACTGGGGCGCTAAAACGAAATGATTGCGATATTTCAACTGTGGGCCTAGGCTGGAGCCGCGAATTCTCGCAGAAACGCTGCAGGTATTCCACGTTGCTTTCCGGTTGGCCCTAGCGTCTTTTCTCGGCCCCACCTTCCCCACGACGATCGTGTCCCGTGTCGTTATTGAAGTGGAAGTTGAGTGGTCGAACGCTTCCGGGCACTTTTATATTCCCCGGCTATGATTGTCAATATTTCTGGCAAATTCCCGAGAACCAAGGTGAAGTAGGCTACATATTTTTCAGGGAGTTTTGGAGGGTTGTGTGATAGGCTGCTCCGATTCGGTGTCAAGTCTTATGGAAAGTCCGATTTTAGCTGCTGTAGCTGCTGTACACCGAGTCCTGAAAAAGAATTTACGTATGGTGTGGACCTCGTGGAATGTGAAGCACACAGAGATGGATAGGGAGATGGAAGAATACATTACAAGAGGTATTGGTTTTGACGGTCGCATCTGGATCTACACAAGAATTGCAACTTGATTGGAAGATTGCGGCGCACTGCGACATCGGAAACATGGCGTCTATTACACCATAATCTTTTCATCAATTCCAGTGGCATGACCCTTAGCTGGACTGGACGCAGGTAATGTATTCTACCCAGTGACAGCTTCACCTTGAGAGATGTTAGAACAGTCGTGGGCTGCAACATTGGGGACGTACTCATTTATTGCGGCGTAGTTCTTGTTCTCAGTCCCAAGGTATATATCCATACCTGTCCGCGCAATCCGAGAGAGGTGACCGCTAATTGTGTCAGTTGTTTTGGAAGCTTCAGGGCCCAAGTAATATTCCCCATCCAGGAAGGGAGGAAATGTCCAGACGAGCCGAAACGAGCGCAGTGCATCGGATCGGGAATATAGATATTGGGTCACCCAATAGAGGTCTACGCCGCCCTCTACGTCTGGCAAACTGAGGGTTCGGAGATTGCCGAGATTGCTCCGGTGGAATAGGACAGACAGGACTTTCGTCGAGGCCTGGGATACCTCGAGGTTCTCGAGCGTGCTGACGACACGAGGCAGGCATCGGTGCCAGTGTTCAAAGCAGTCGTCGTCCCCATGAACTGACAGGGAGACCAAGGGTGGGGATGACCGAATTAGAAATGGTTCAAGCCAGTAATAGTCAAAGCTATCTATCTCGCAGACATAGAGATGCTTCAGAGACGGAAGAGTGAGGTATTTGAGGATATCAAGGCTCCCCTGCACCACAGTGAGAGAGGTTAGGCGGGAATGAGCGACCACTGAGAAATTTCCTTCGTCTTGAACCAATTGGCATTTTACTTCAGTAAGGTTTTGGGCCAGGGTGAACAGATCCAAATCCTGTATACTGCCCTCATATTTCGTCAACTGCGACCACGGAAAGGTTAATGTACTTGGGATAAACCCGGAATACATCTGCAGGTCGTGAAACCGCGGTGCGTTATTGAAGACATGGGCGAGACGGTGGGCATCATAATTTGACTGGCAGTGAAGCCTCGCACTCTGGAGTCGAGGAAATGCCGCCGAGTCTAGTCCCAGCTCGCGAATATCGCGGTGGTTTATGGACAGCTCGAGATGTTGCATGCGATGGGAGTAACGATGGATGATGTCCCGCAAACGACTGGTTGGAAAAGACTCAACAGCCCCCTCGTCTTTACGGACAACAAAGTCGAGGGTCAGAGGATGGATTCCTGCACGGGCCAGTCGACGGTCTATTTTGTTCTCCACCAAGCCCGGCTTCGAGATTATCTGGGTGGGAATCGAATCGAAACGAACGAAGAGTGTTGACCAGAGTGTGTGAGTCGCCATGGCAATGTCTCTCCACGCGCGGCAAACACCCGCAAGAGAAATAGGCACTTCCCTTCCGAGGAGCCAATACTGAATATCATCCACAGAGGGTAGACAATGGACAAAAATTTCAGCTGTTACTTCGGCGGGAAGTGTGAGAACTAGAAACGAAGCGGAAGCGTGGAGCTCGCGCTCTACAGCAGCTCTATTTTGCTGGAGATCGCGCAGAACTTGTTTCTGTTCGACGATTTGCGCGTCGAGCTCCACGAGACGTCTCCGGAGGTCGATTGTGGGCATTTTCGAGTTGGAAACAAAGAATTGAGTCGGGAAATGATCCGAAACATAACATGGACAAATAACCGCTCAGACTCCCGATTTGGCTCGCACCCTACTAGTAGTTTCACGGCAAATGTTTTAAATGAACACGGTCGTGGCTGCCACGCTGATCAAAATATTGAGACGCTTCATCGCTTCCATTCATTTTCTCCCTCTGCGTGAGTGACAGATTAATTCAAGATTAATTGGTTTAGAGTTAAGAAATATATATTAGTCCTCGTCAGCAGTCCTCATCTGCCCGTCCCAGACATACCCATGGAAAATGTTGCCCCAGAAGCGCACCTCAGCACCACCGCCTTTAATCACGCACGCCTCATCGTCGCGGCAGATGTCCCCGTCCGCCTCTACAGCGCCGATCATCTCTGCCGCGAGTCCGACGGCGATGCGCTCCTCGCGGGCGACCTCCGTCGTCGTCTTCGGCCCCGCGAGGGCGAGGAGCCCGGAGAGGCGCGCGGCGAAAGCGACGTGCGAGTACGGTGGCGTGTGCAGGACGCTGAGACCCGAGGGGAACGTACGCATGCGGATCGTGGGCGTAGTGCACGCCGCGAGGTGTGGGATGACCTGCAGGAGCGTTGACGGAGGGATTAGCGCTACGAGGGAAATATCAGGATTTTAATTCAAAGAATTCCAGGGAGACAAGGCGCTCACCGACACCGCGCGCACGGTTCCAGCCACCCCAGACTTCGTCGAGCGCAATGATTCCACGTTCTTTCATCATGCCGCGCACGTCCCTGCCGGAGTTCGAAGACCCCTGGAGAACCGCAGCGAGCTCCCGTGCGAGCTGGTCGATCCATCTCCGCTCGTCCTTCATCATATCTAAAGTTACGGGTGCGTTCGACATCTCCAAGCCCAGCTGGGAAAGCGATGATCGAATGAAAGTCGCTTCCTCGGGCTCGGTTGAGGGCACGAGCGCGTCGCCTGCGAATGAAGATGCGGTTGCGGTGGTAGTTGACGACGCCGTCAGACGCTCATTCAAATCCGCTGCCAACCGCACCATATCCTTCGCTTTGACCATCAGCGCTTCCAGATCCTGGAAGGCATCACTCATATTGGTGACTCGCCCTTGCGCTGAGTTTTCGACATTCCGAAGAATGCCGGCTGTAAAATAAAGATCCGTTAACGATAGGCCCTCGAATCACAGCTCGTACTCACTGATGCCCGAGCGATTGGCATCAGGCGCAGATAAATCACTCGAGGGTGCGGCGGTTGTGCTCCCCACGGCAACCTGAGAAGAACAAAATTAAGCGGCAGTCAATGTGAAGATGAGAATAAACACACCGCCCAAGCCTTGCTCTTCAGAGCCCGTCGGAGCACACTGTAGAAGGCTTTATCGCCACCCTGGCGAAAGCTGATCTTGATGATGCGCGAAGGCGCTGTTTCATCGTCGCTGGGGTCCGGGGATGCCGGGCGGGAGGACGGTGCAGACTTCATTCTAAGTGGCGTGGGCGCCACGGGCAAGGCTGTGGAGCACATCTCACACGAACGCAGGGACGGGTGGTTCAGGAACGTGCACGCTGGGCATGCGACCGCGCTCGGCTCTCGACGGTGAACTCCCGACGACTCCGCTGGCGGGAGCAGAGAGGGCAGTGATGTGCTCGTGGGGAGTGAGGAGGAGAGTTGGTGCGCGGCTGCCGGTGTAGGGACAGAGTCGCGGGATATCCCACACAGCCCACATACGCGCGCGGCAGCAGGACTGAGCCCAGGAGGATTTCGATACCCACAGACCTCGCATTCCCAGCTCTCAAAAGGCGTCTCCGGCCCATCACTTGGACCTGAATCAGCAGAGACCGCCTCAATATACAGGGTCGCTTTTGCAGAAGACTTGAATAGCCCCGCGTAGTAGTCCGTCTGGCTTACGTAGGAGAGGTCCAGGGCAAAAGAATGGGTAGACTTGTGCTGCGCGGAGATGTAGAATAATCGGTGTGTTGTTACATGGACCGTTCCAGATTGGTGGTTGGGGGACTTTTGAGGACCGTCGTATATTCCTACTCCTTCTTGGCTCGACAACAGTTCCTCGTCATTGTAAAGCAAGGCTGGAATTGGTATCGTCCCATCTACGGACTTCGTGTAGCGGCGAAGAGTCATAGCCTAATACTAGTGGAACGTCAACAAAATAATGAGATGCTGGGTCTCCGGGTGAGAAGCTGGGTGAGTTCTAGGTGACAGGGATCATGGAGAGAGTCAAGACGACATCGGACATTTTGCCTAATTGGGTTTCTGGCGGTTGTTTATTTGGATATCTGTTCTGTCTTCCGCGCAACGATGGACATTGCCGAGCTGGACACCGTCGCAGATGAATTGTCTGCTGCAGTCGAAGAACCTGATCAGCCCACCCAACCCTCCAAAAGCTCCCTCAAAAAAGCTGCCCGGCGCGAAAAGTTCGCCGCACAAAAGCTCGAACGGCGGGCGAGGGAGAAACTCGCAAAGAAAGAGAAGCAGCGCGTCAAGGCAGAGAAACGCGCCGCGGGGGAGTTGGACTCGGACGACGAGGCAAAGCCAAAGCGTAAGAAGCGGAGGGTTGGCCCGCCGTTTGGAGGGAGGGTCGTTGTGGATTTGGGATTCGACGAGAAGATGACGGAGAAGGTTTGTGCGACCGTCCATATTCTCGTCTTTGACGGTTGTTTTATTCGGCGTGTAGGAGGTGCAGTCCTTGTGCTCCCAGCTAGCGTACACCTACAGTGCGAACCGTCAAGCAGACCATCCCTTCTCACTTTTATTCACCTCGCTCAACGGACAAGCTCTTGCGCGCCTCGAGAGCCTGGGCGACGCGAGTTACAAGCGCTGGGTGAAAACGGAATGGTGGGCCGAGGGCTATGAGCGACTCTGGGAGGCAGACCCCGACGTGAAGCAGACCGTCGTGTACCTCACCGCTGACTCCGACGAGGAGCTCACTGAACTCAAGCCGGACGAGACATACGTTATTGGTGGTATTTGCGACCATAATCGGCTCAAGGTATGTTCATTTTTAAAATTATACATCCGATGTTTTACTGATAATTGTGTCGTAGAACGAATGCCTGAATAAAGCGCAGGCGTCCGGCATCCGCACCGCGCGCCTTCCTATCGGGACCTACCTCTCCGACCTCCGTACGCGCAAGGTCCTCACCGTCAACCAAGCCTTTGAGATTCTCGTCCACTGGGTCGACACGCGCGACTGGGAGTCCGCCTTCCACACCGTCATCCCGAAGCGCAAGTTCGAGGAAAGCAGCAAGGAGAAAGAAAAAGAAATGAGCGTTGAGAAGCTCGACAGCAGCAAGATCGTACTGAGCGTAGAGGAGCTAGAAGAACAGACCGGCGAAACAATCTGAACATATCTTGCATATTGTATTTTTTTCTTGGCACCGAGGTGCACCCAATGTATTTCTAGAGAGAGCATTTGACTGGCTCTATACTACAAATAAAAAGATCAGCCCAAGCATCGCTCCGAGCCCCAACCGCCTTGGTATTGACAGTTGGGAGACGGCAGCACGGGGACGCGCTAGACGTGCTCGCGCTTGTTGACGTCGCGTTCTGGGGGGCGAAGAAGACATATCCTCTAGGGGAATCCTTAGAACGATCTCCAGCCTCCTGTGGGTTTTTTTATTTATTTGAATGTTTCTTGAGATACCTCGACATTTGGCTGTACATAGTGATGGTACTTTTTCGAGGCGGGATTGGTCACTAGGTGAAGAGTATAGAAAAGTTACTCCGAGTTGAGGACTTACAGAGAAAAGGCTACATTCCAGCCCCCTCCTCCGGATCATCATGCATCAACCCTCCACTGAATCGGCTTGAAACTCCCCCCATTGCTCTGCAGCGCTGAGCACGCTGTCAACGCAACCACCAAGTCCACCTCCGCCACAAAGCTCACATAGTCTCCCGCCTTGCTCTTCGGTGGATCCACGCGCAGCTCGCCCGTCTCCCCGTCAACCACGACATTCATAAAACAATTAAACGCGACAGGAATCGCGTCCTCCTCGATTCCCCATGGCGCGAACGCTTCGACAAAGTTCCCGAAGCAGCCTCGGTGCGGCGCCTCGTCGCCGTAGATGATGCGGAACGTGTCCTTTGAGCAAGGAGTGAGCAGGAAGTCGTGCCTGCGCACGGTATCTGCTGTGATGCGCAAGAGGACGTTGGAACGGTTTGAGTAGAGGGGATCTGGCACCGTGAGGAATATACGCGAGGCGTAGTCGAGAGTGCGGCCTGACGAGAGGCACTCGCGCGGGTCTGCGGAAGAGAAGGCGAGCAGGTCCGAGACTTGGCGGCTAAGCGGGTCGATCACGGTCAACGTTTGGCCCGCGCGCAGATTAAAAGCGGTCCCGGTTCTGGGCGCGATTTCGTGCAAGACACCCGTCGGTGGATGAAACGAGTGCATGAGATAGAAAGATGGTTCAAGCTCCAGAAAGCAAGCTCAACTATGGTGGTTAGTACATCAGAAGTTCTGATTGTTTGTTACAGCGTCTTCTCATTCTTGAACTTGAACGGCCATGTTCATCGTCGACCTCAGGCGTACGCGTCCCGTCGGGCTTGATGCGGCAGTCGTTGCACAGAAACTGGTACTCGATGCTCTCCAGAGAGATAAGTAAAGCATGCATCGTGTTTGTTGACTATTCTTAGCCGTGTCCCACCACGGGAGGTCCGTGCGTTAAGCTTTCTGAACCATTCTAGAGCCCTCTAATCTCCACCGACTCGCGAACACCTTGCGCATCTTCATTTCCGCCAAGTAAAATGCGTGCAGACCCCAGGTTCCCCTGCATTGCCATCGTCGACGTTCCAGGCAAAGGCAAAGGTGTCATTGCCAAAGAACACATCCCTCGAGGCACTCTGATTGTCTCTGAAAAGCCGCGTATTATTCTGCCTGACGGTGACGTGAAAATCCGGAAAGCTTTGTCCCTACTATCCCGGGAAGATATCTCGTTCATGTTGTCGTTTCCTTGCGGGCCCAACGAGATGCCGTTTTTTGGTCAATTCAAGCATTTCACACCCTGCGTTGGAGATGACGCCTCTGGCCTTTGCGCAACGATATGTCGAGTGAATCACACATGCTTCTCTCCAAAGCGAAGCCCAAACGCCACCTACTTCTGGAACGTGAATTCGAAAGAAGAAGGTACGTCGATATCGCGCTGCTACCTGTGATCACCCGGAGATATCTGTGTCTCAGAACTCTACGCTATCAAAGAAATTCGAGAAGGACAGGAAATCGAGGTCTCATACATGTCCGTTGTTTCCGACTATGAACGTCCTCTGGAGCGTCTTCGCCGAAAATATGGGTTCGAGTGCTCTTGCCCAGGATGCACTCGCCCTGCTGCAGATCAACTTGCATCCGAGCAGCGGATTCGTGCCTACAACGACTTTGTCCGTGACCTCCCGTTGCGCTTTGGCCTGGGCAACCCCCTCCAGATCCTTAAGGACATTGAAACTCAGATCCTCGTCATCTGCGAGGAAGGATACACCGGTGAAATTGGCGCGCGCGCACACGATGCGTTCCAGCTGTGCGCGTATTACGGTGATGCTGCTAGCGCGCAAAAGTGGGAGGCTATCTGCCGTGACTGCAATGCATTGTATCGAGGGCCCACATCAGAGTCCTTCAAGAAGGCGAAAAGCCTCACCGCCAAACCCCAAGACTTCAGGGCTTGGAGACAGTTGGGGAGAAGGAATTTGAAAGGACCGGTGCGTTGTTTCTGCGTGCGTGTCAATGATCGATTGAAACCCAAACAATCTTGCAGAGTAAGCAAGTCCTCGAGTGCTCCTACCCACCCAACGTCGAAACAGCGCCAGCCGTGCCGAACGAAGCGTCCAGCTCGAGCGTTGGCGGCATTTCAACGTCGGGGTCTACACAAGGCAGTTCAACTGGTGTTGTAGATGACAATGTGCCTCTTGTGAGCAAAGGGAAACTCTCGAAAGGACAGAAGAAAAATGCGAAAGCCAGGGCGAAAAAGGAAGCAGCTAAAAATACAGAAGAGAGTTCGGCCCATGAGTGAATCATTCCGGCTGGCGGTTGGAGTTGACCACTTTCTTCTAACTTTCTTCGCCACCTCCTGCCGTTCAGCAATCGGCATAGCAAATACCGAATCTTTTGTAACTGTATGGCCCACCATTTTCTCGAACACTGATAAAATGCATTTTTGACTTCGCAATGCGATTTGTGACTACTTATCCAAGTTTAAACATGTTATGTGACCTGGCGCGTCGTCTCTCCCAACCACCGACGTCGACAGTCTATGAGGTGGGTGCTCAAGCTTATCCGATCCTTCAGCTCGAAGGTCCAGGAAGTGCAGGCCACTTGGGTGACGCCAGTGGGTCGAACTCAGCAATGCTCAGGTTCCAATTACATTCCACCAATATCCAACAAGTATCGATGAAACAAATGTGCATAAAGGAGAGTTATACATCCATATCTATGTTCACGCAGGACTAAAAACAAACGCGGGACTACTTTCCTCAAAGAAGCGCCACACCAAATTCCTCTTCCAATTCCCCGCCTTCCAGTCATTCAGTGACCGAGGGAAATACGGAATAGACGATACTACGCTTTGATCGTGCGCAATCAACACAAGAAAGTCCGGATCGGCATCGAATTCTGCTATCTTGTCCAGCGACACTTTCGCTGTCGCTGGATCCGCATACACCGAGACAGGGAGGTCGGAGATGGTGAGCAGCGGCTCAGGCCGGGATTTCATGTCGAATGCGTGCTCCTTGGTATCCGGTGACCAGAAGAAATCCGTTGAAATTGAGGCCTTGGTAGTTTCCAACAGGTGGGCCGGGCATGGGAAATGGCGCTGGAGGCCAGGTCGGGGACGCATCACTCCGGGGTGGTGGAAGGTGTCTCCGGCCAGCAGGATGAAGGAAGAGGGCGTGACGCGCGCAAGGGCCGTCAGATGGCCAGGGAGATGCTAAATAGTTTCGTCAACAATCTGTATTCAATGTTACAAGTAAACGCACTCCTGGGGTGTTGAGGAGGTAGAGGCTTCCGTCGCCGAAATAATCGATTGCCTTCAGGCCGCTGAACGTCAGGTTCGTTTCTTCGAAACTCAATTCTTGGACATCGTGGCCACTGCATTAATATGAGTAATGCAACCGTCGAGGGAATATATTTACGAACGCAAAATCGCTGGCCTGTAAAACACCATCTGGAAACTCGGGGTAAAGCTGGTGGTTGGTTCCTGGGCCTACCACGAGAGCCGTCGAGTTGGGAAATTTCGCCTTCCGGTGGGTTTAAATTAAGGCTATCCTTACTATTGACAAGTTCCATTTACCGATGTGATCCAGGTGGGAATGGCTGAAAATGAACGTCAAAATGCGCCACGGTTCTGTCTGGGGCGGATCCGTACCTCCAGATGGCAGCATTTATACTCTTGAGAGGTATTCCGCCCTCTACAAGCAGTTGGCCAATATCCTTGAAATCACTTGGTATGCTGTAAACCCCCGCAGCAAAAAGTGCGGAGATCGCAGGCGCATAGTTGCTTGGATCATTACGCATACCTAGATCAAATAGAACTCGACTGCGACTCGGTTCGTGCTCGATGAGGAAGGAGTGTACAGGGAGGGTAAATGATTGCCGGCCAGGTAGGATGGGCGCAAAGATCCACTCGCTCGCGTTCACCGCCGTGAAGTTGACCACATTGAATGCCTTGACGTCGACAGTCGCGTTGGAGGCGGGGATACCGAAATCATGGAATGATGCAGAAGTGTATGAAAC
Organism: Mycena leptocephala; assembly: GCA_029378395.1. Classification (NCBI taxonomy): domain Eukaryota; kingdom Fungi; phylum Basidiomycota; class Agaricomycetes; order Agaricales; family Mycenaceae; genus Mycena; species Mycena leptocephala. Next base: position 72,986 of record JARJLF010000694.1, on the reverse strand, counting down.
GAAGAGGGCGATAGCTAGATATGCAGTTGAATGTAGCATCTTCAGGAGAAGTACGACCGTTCAAATTTTATAGAGCCACCCAATGCATGTCTCGTTTTATAGGATCCAAAACGCGGCGTTCCGTAGGATGGACAGAATTGACCTCTTCTGAGTAACGGCGCTGAATAACACTGCCGTCGAACACCGACAACTTTGCCGTGCCGTCTCTGAAAGTCGGGACCGAATGGAACGGATGAAATGTACATCGATAGCTTCCTAAGCAGCATATTCGCGAAATATAAGCAAGGTTGGCCGGTCATGTCGGAGAGAAATGCAAACAGAGGATTGGAGAACGACGCCGACGGGTAGGCAGCCAAAGTATACTTACATGGACCCGAAAGATAGCCACCAAGGCTCCTGTGCATAGTCGTCCATGCCCAACAGAACAGTCGCCGATGGTGTCTGCTCGCCGGTCATACAAAGTTCACGAGAACTTATAAGGGCAGAGAGAAATGCCACTGCCAGCAGTCAACCACAGTCGAGTTGAACGACCACGAGTGCCCATCTTGTTTGGTTCCAATGTCGACGGCCTTGAGTGACGACTCAACCAAACAACACTTCGATGTTCCAGACCTCTCTCCTTTCCTTCTCGAGTACGTGGTACGGGGAAGCTGTGCCCTCAAAATACAAGGTGTCCTGCGATGCCTCCCTGGTAGGCCCGAGCTGGATTTTTGTCCAGGGTTGCCACATGCGGTCGTGAACAGCAGAATAACCCAGTACATTATGTGGCCCGAATGATACAACAACGTTTCACTTGAAATAGCGCAGGCTCTATGGCTCTGCGAGATCTATGGTAGGGAATATTATAGATTTTACCTTGTCACTGAGCAGTAATTGTCAGGGTGACCGTCTGTGCATCCCACATCGCATCCCTGAGGTCCAATGGCTCATGCGGCATTCTGAGCCGCCCTGTGCCCACAAACCGCGGGTCGAACGGCGACAGCTCCTGCTGGATCCATCCAAGGTCGATGTACTCGCTCGTCACGAACAGCTTGAGGAACCCGCAGCTCGACAGCTCGCCGGGCGAGAGCGTGAAATCAAACGCACGCTCGCTACCCATGCCTATTGTCACCATCGTCCCCCGTTGGAGCGGCGGCTCGACGCTCGCGCCTGCAGGCGAATACCAGTTCTAGCAAACAGGAATCAATGCGCGCTGCCAAATGCGCGTGGGGGTGAATTCACCTGGATCGTGCATGTTTTTGGATCGAAATAGAACAAATACGGGAAGAGGCCCTCGTCGGACATGTTGCGGATCGTGAAACCGTACTGGGCGTCGACCTCCGACGTGAGCCGCACCTCACCGTCCTTGATCATGTTCCCATCTTGCACGTCCGGTCTGCAAAAGGGATATTTGCCCAGAAGGCGGTGCATCTCGAGCACGACGCCTTCCAGCCGATCCGCCTCATTGGCTTGATTGAGGAAGTAGCTGAAGTGCGCGACGCCATCGATGGCGTTGGGGAGGTGGGCGGGGTTACCGAGCGTGAAGCGTGTCTTTTGCTGGCCCGTGAGCACCGTGCTTGTCAGAGGCTCGATGATGATCTCGTCGCCATCACTCTGCACGATTATATGTGCCTTCTCGAGGGACGGCGCCGGCACCAACTTGGACGGAACGGTCCCCATGGTCGAGAATAGGCTGCCTGTGTGCGGGAAATCGGCAGGGGTATACACGAGCACAGGGGAGGTTTTCCAACCGGACACCACGGCGCGCGACCAGGGGGGGATGTCGATAGGTGGCTGGTCCTTCACCGACTTCCAGACGAGGATCGTCTGGCCAACCTGCACGGACTGCGCAACGAAAGTGCCCAAAAAGTTGTTGTTCCGATCGTACGCAGAGAATTCTGTTTCAGTGACAACTCCCTCCACAGTCCCCATCACCACCCGAAACAACTGCGAGCTGCTGGCACTTTTGAACCTGGACGATTTATGCGGCGTTAACAGGACGGAGTGTCGACCGGCAGCTGGGTAATTTCCATTGAAGATCAGACGATTGCTCCTGGTGCCTCCGCAGTAAGGTGTCTGTCCCGACCATTTCTGCATCCGATCCAGCAACTCGGCGCATGTGGCGGACTCAAGGGGGGTCTGTTGTAGGAGGGAGATGAGGTGTGTGGTAAAGCGACCATGATACGTTCCATCGGTGGACTGGACCTCCCGCGCCGTCTCACCCGCGAGGCACGCCGCTAGCACGACATGAGCTGAGTGAGACCACATGCGGTGAGATTGCGCCGTGTCGGTCTTGCCTTTCCAAAAATGACTGTCGAGGTCTCGGGGGATGGAACCGGAGTCCGAACGGGCAGTACGAGCATCCAGAGTCCCTTCAACATCCCGTTCCATACCGCCTATGGCTCCCATCAAAAAAGAGGGAAGGACGACGCTCAAAAACAGACGGACCTGAGTGGCAGCAGTCAAGAATCACAGTCTACGATGGAACGAACACATTAACGAACAAACGGGTGGGCGGGGGAGCAGGAACGCACGATATTGGTGCCCTTCTTGTCAGCAAGTTCTGCAAGGAGCCACACCAAAACGTAGTCGGGGATCGCGTGGACGTACTCCCCGGCATCGTTCGTCGTCCCCTCGTCCACCGGACATATGGCTTCGACCCTGCGATCTGGCGCAATGAGATCGCTGGGAGCCTCGAAGCGACTTCCGTGGCCCGCGAAGAACAATATCATCGTGACGTCTCCGTGGTCCGGGATGTTCGTGTTGTCCAAGAGGTGGGATTTGAAGGTGGACAGGATGGCGGAGCGGGTCGCCTTCTCATTCTCGATTAAAACAATGTTGGAGGGCGGGACATGGAGGTCCAAGAGGTACTTCTCGAATGCTTTCGCGTCGTTGACGGCTCCCCGGAGGGGGCGTAGGTCATCCGTCTTGAAATACTGTTGAACATGTAAGATTTGTGTATGTGCAGGAAAACAGTGACCCACATCATTGATGCCGATAATGAGCGCAAAGATGGCCCCAGATTGTTTTTCGGGAGATGCGTGGTCCATTTCGCTCGTTCTTCTCGTGAGCATAGAATACTTTTCAATGTTTTCATAGTTATATACTTGGCGATTTGGGTTTGACGTCTGTGTATCAACGTTCCGCAAGAAAGCTCCTAGATTTAGCTTTGTGAGCGCCAATCAGCACCTATCACGTACCGGTTGGACGTACTGTACCGGTGTTTCGTAGTCTCGGACCAAACCCTCATGACATCCCAATTTGGGAACCCTGTCTGGGCGTAAGCCAACCACTTAGCCGTACCATTGCGCTATCAAATTTTGATGGCAGTTGCCGCGGTCTCTCCACCTGTATTCTGTCTGTGTACCCTGTCCTGATGTGTTTTTTTGACCTGTAAATCATCGTTTTTAGTGAAATAAAACTGTAGAAAGTAATTCCTTTTTTTCTGCGGTCTCCTTGCATTTAGTTTTTAGGTTACGCGCTCCCAGCTCGGTTGCAGTGGGGTGTATCCACGAAAACCTGTTCTCTTCGTGCTTTTGTCCTCTTGACCTTTTCTAAAAATTCTTGAATGAACTGTGGCCACATTCTGGCCCATTACAATGCTCTGTTGGATTTCCTTCAATGAAATAAACAATGCAGAGGTCAAATACAGGTGTGGTAACTGCCATCAACAAGCCATGAAAATTTGATAGCGCAATGGTACGGCTAAGCGGGTTGGCTTACGCCCAGACCCTCATGACAGGGTTCCCAAATTGGGATGTCATGAGGGTTTGGTCCGAGACTACGAAGCACCGGTACAGTACGTCCAACCGGTACGTGATAGGTGCTGATTGGCGCTCACAAAGCTAAATCTAGGAGCTCTCTTGCGGAACGTTGATACACAGACGTCAAACCCAAATCGGGCAAGAATTCTCGGCTGCACAGCATCAATTGAGTGGGGACCGGCACCGCCCTTGATCGGAACGGCATGTTTGTATGTGTTTGCTCCCAATTGAGGTTTCGCTTCTGATGTTCCTCTCTCTACCTCTTTCCTGGTCCACTTTATGGACATAGTTTGGCTGGAGAAAATGTTTTATAGCTGTATATCTTCACAGCCTGCAAGTAAAAACATGAAAAGAGATCTGTATTTCGTCTATTTCCCGAGTCCCAGCCACGAAATCTGGATATACGGTGGTTCTATTGTCTCGAATAAGAACATTGACAGAGGTAAATTTTGTGAAATCTCCAAAGGTTTGTTTTCGCTGCTTTCCCTTGGCTGCAATTTTTTAAAACACGACAAAAACACAATACTTAACAGCATTTCTGGCCAATTGAAGGATACCCGGACCATCCATGAAGACCTGAGCTACCAGATTCCTTTTTAACACGTTATACTGTATATAATTAAAATTTTGGGCCAGAAGGCCCTCTATTTATTCCATATATTCACCCGCTGGCTGAACCATCACATCGTGTGACACGTGTCACGTTTCACTTTGTTCAATGTGTTCGAGTTGTGTTTGAGGTTTCCCTTAGTTTTCTGACCCAAATAATAAAATAGTAAATTTTCAATAACATATGGATGTCCATATGAGTCAAAACAGTATGGTATTTCGGTGTTCTTGGATTTCCCTGTTGATTTCATATCAATAACACCAAAAAGCTTATAACTATTGTAGTTGTGAGTAGACTCCCTCGTCTCCGCGGCAAATATTGCAGTATAATTCTTTTCCAATACAATGACGTAGAGTTATTGTTCAACTTCGCCTTTACCGCCACAGGAGTGCACAAACCGACATGGAAACACCTACCATTTCATGTATTGAACCAAATTCAATGATAAAGCTACGTCAAACTGTTTTTCAATCAATTTTCTTACGAACTGTTGATTCAGATTTTCCTATAACAATTGTGGAAGAAAGCCTTAGGATTTTGAAAACGGGAACCGACCCCATTTGGGGACCAAACACGACCAAAGCTGCCGTTGTGTAATCGGCTGATGCCGGTCCCCAAATTGAGTTCGGCAGTGGCACAGTCATCGTGATGACATGCTCTTCCCTTTTGGGCTTGGATCACACACATCCTCCTCTTGTCGCGCTCACTCACTTCTCGCGTCTGACGCCCTCGCCGTTGACAAAACCGCGTCAAGATGGCCGGATTCATTGGCCGGTTCCGCCTGGACCGTTCTGTTGGACTTCCCGCGTCTACTGTAGCGGCGGCGACCTCTCAAGACCCATCGACACTGGCACCAACGGAAGTCGCCGCATCCCAGAACTTCAATTTCCGCGCATTCCCTGATCCAACACCTCAGAAACCTCTACAGGGCAGCTTTCAATATTATCTGGCTTCTTCCAAGTATAAACTGCGCTGGGATAGCTTTCGTGAATTTGAGGTCTGGCTTGCGAAGGAGCAACAGGAGCATACAATCGAGCTGCGACTCGTCAATTCCTACACAACATCACCTCTATACGACCGACAGCTTCGCTATGTCTGCTCTCGTGCAGGAACTTGCGGCAAAAAGGAGTATATAAAGCTCCACCCCGACTGGAACCGCAAAATTGATACCAAGTTCACCAATTGTCAATGCTCTCTGATAGTGAAGCAGTACCCTGGAGTCTCAATCGTGCTTGACAACTATTCTCAAGACCACAACCATCCTCTTGGCAATGCGAACCTGCGGTTTATTCGAATCCCCAAAGACACTCGTGAATATATCGCTGGAATGTTGCGCCTCAAAGTCTTGCCAAACCACATCGTACGTTTCTTTTACTGCTCTCTCTGGGATTTCGCCTAAATATTGTTCCTAGCTACAATTGCTCCATAGTCGCGTGTACCATTCGGATGATATATTCAACTACGACGAAGAAGATGTACCTGCGGACCGATCCGAGTTTATTCAGCTGAGCGACATACGGCGGATCGAAAAGGAGATAAAGGCTGGATCGGTTCGCTTCCATTCGGACGACGGACTCTCTACTCTGCAATGGGTGAAGCAACTCGAAGTTAAAGGGCATCTGCTGGGCTTCAAGGCAAAATCCGTCCCACCTCCGCCTGGTTCCGGTCTCGACGCTGATGTCTTCACGCTGATGCTCCAGACGAACTGGCAGTGCACCATGTTTCAGAAGTATGGGTCTGCTCTCCTGTGCATCGACGCAACGCACAACACAACCATGTATAACAATCTGAACTTGACGACACTTGTTGTGCGCGATAAATGGACACATGGTTTGTGCAGCCGTCAACTATTATCTAATGCCTTTCTAATTGTACATTCAGGTCAGGCATTCCTGTGGCTTTCATGCTCGCGTCAAGCGGCAAGCAAACCACTATCGGTTATTTTCTAGGGCTGCATCAGACTTTCTGCCAGAAACTTGATCGAGAACGATGAATGTGTGGATTCTTACGGCACACACGGCGTAACCGTAAGGTTGACACCGTTATCCCGCCTGTGGCCGTCGATTTTGGCCACATTGCGGGTGCGGAAGAGTGCAATATTTTCTAGGGTATGTGCCCGTGTGTCTCCAATTTTTTTTTGCGTTTTTTTCCCCGGCTATTTCTCTTTTGACTTCCAGCAGAACCCAAGTGAGGAAATGCGATTGATTCCCGGATTTCAGCCCAAAAACATTTGAATAGCTATCTCGAGTGTTTCCTCCTTCGAATGAATTTTTGTAACTTTATTCTGGCCTTTTTTCGTCGCCAAGAAGAGCCGAACACGTCCCGCCCCTTCCCGCCACTGCTGCCATCAGATCTGGACTTACAAATCCGTCCGCATAAGGATCGGACCTCCTTCGGCATATGCCCCTTACCTTGCTGCAGTCGTTCCGTGTCACATCGGCAACCGGTGGCAATGTCTGTTCAGAATCTATGTTCGCAGCAAAGGATCTTCTTCCATTCAAAACATTGAACGTGTCGGAGATGGACATTTATATCCGAGATTAGAATTGGAATCAGTGGTAGTTCTGTGTATGTTTTCCAGTGTAATGTCTAAAACAAACATGCAAGGAATGACTTAACCTGTTTGCGACTGATCAGTGAGTTTTTGTACTTGAAATAAGGAGCACATTTCGAGTTCTTCGCGAGTTTAAAAAAATATTGGACAGCGCCTTGGCCACTTTTTAATCCGCTGATTTGGTTGCCATTTTTGAGCCCCTCAACGACGAGTACCCGACTAAGTAACACGAATAGTACATTAAGTAATAAACCTACAAGCATACAGTACATTATGCCAAATTGGCAAGTCGATATACATAACCTCCGCGACGTTCATGCCTCCTCGATATGCTCCTTCATGACCTTGCCCTCCACACTGCCGTGCTCGGGGTCGCTTTTGTACGACGCCACCGCCATCGGTCGGAAACCAAAGATCACATCCATCTCCTCGATCGGGATACCCGCAGTCTCGGGCTACATGCGTCATAAGTCCACTGGCTACATCGAAGGGAAAAGGGAACGCACCACGACGAACCAGACGTACACCCCGCCCAGTAGTGTCAGCAGCCCGAAGAAAAGGTACGTCCCGTACCCCATCGAGATGAACATGTACGGCGTCGCGCGCGCGATGACGAACTGCCATATCTGCAGATCACAATACGTCCATTAGCATCCCATACTAAAAGGTGGGAGAAAGGATGCGGCTCACCCACTGGCTTGCAGCGAGCAACGACTGCGTGAGTGTGCGCACATGCTGCGGGAACACCTCGCTCGCGACGACCCAGGGTGTGCCATTCCAGCTGCCCCAAACACCGTGAATATTTCTGCATAAAAAAAATTGTATTTTTCACTTACGTCGGCCCATAGCATGCCGTCCATATGTAGATGAACGCGACCGCGGAGATGCCGCCACTGGTAATGCCGCCTGTGTTCTGTGCAGGCTTGCCGATCGCGATGTACCCACCGACGTACAGCATGCAGAGCCCCGCGGCGAGCGCGCCGCCGAGCAGCAGGGGGCGGCGTCCGACGCGGTCGATGAGGAACAGCAGCCAGATGAGCGTCGCGACGTTCTTAACGATGCCGAAGATGCCTGTGGTGAACAGCCCCGTGCTCGTCCCGTTGATGCCAATGCTCTTGAAGACGGTGGGCGAGTAGTAGTTGATAGCGTTGATCCCGGTGGCGTTTTGGATGAGGAAGAGCATGAAGCACATGAAAAGGCGGTTGCGGATGCCCGGCAGGAAGATTTCGCGGAGGCGCGCCGAAATGCTGCCACCGTGCGTCTTCTCTGCCTCAATGGCGAGCTGCCGGTCAGTCATCTCGTTCTCCTGGATGAGGTAAGGGTGGTCTGCAAATCTTGGGTTAGATTCACGTGTTGAAGACCGACGAGGACAACTGACCCTTGGGGAGATTTCTCAGGATGCTCAGGTTCGTGTCGGCCTCCGCGGTACGCCCTTTGGAGCGCAGCCAACGTGGGGTCTCGATCAACACGAAGGACGAGACGAGGAGGATGCCGCCGGGGATGAGTTGGATTGCCATCTATCCCAAATCTCAGTATTCTACCTGGACTGGATCAAAGTGACTTACAGGAATTATCCACTGCCTGCGCGACGAGGGGATCGTCTCGTTCACTGCGTAGTTACTTGAACCAACAATGAGCAACGTGAAACTGAAGGAGAGGATGGGACGCGTACATCCAGAATTTGGAGTAATAATTCATATAGACCAACAAGGCGGCCACGGATAGCGGGCGGACTCAGCTCGGCGATGTAGATCGGCACGGTGAGAGACACAACGCCGACACCCAGCCCAGCGATCACACGCCCGACATAAAGCGGCGCCAAGCCCGTGTGTGCGTTGGGTGCGAGATGTAGTCCAGCGCCGAGTGTAAAGAAGAACGCCGCCAAAATGAGCGCGAATCGCCGCCCGTACCGCTCGCAGAAGGGGAAGGACAGCAGGGCACCGAAGAACGCGCCGGCCTGGTATCCCGAAACTACACGTAAATGAGTTTAAGGAAAGAAATATCGATAAAAGATAGACGAACCAACATTCGCAGAGATGGCGGCCTTGTTTGCTGCGTTGATGCCAAACTCCTTTTGGAACGAGGTCAGGGCAATGGTACCGCCAATGAAGGCGCTCTACATTAATGGTCAGGCATGTTGAAAGATCGGAGATAAGACGCGACGCACGTCATAGCCGTAGAGAATAGCGCCAAACGCGGCACAAATGGCATACGCGTAGACCTTCCAGTTGTAGACTTCGGAAGGAGTAGGGCGGTCCTCGAGTTTGACAAGGGAAGGCATCGCAGACTGAGCTTTGGGCAGCAAGCGATCGTCTGAAAAACTTGAGAGTAGCCTTTTAATTATATATCAAAGACGGAGCCCCACATGACTCTGGGGTAGGCGGGGAAAGGTTTCTCCCAAAGGCTGGAATTTGCAAATAGGTAGTACTGGCTAAAAGCACATCCGAGACCAACACGGTTCCTTAGATTCATGTCTCCCCTGATTGTACCTGCCATTGCAACGCTGTCTCTTGGACGCCCGGAAGTCAGACACGACCTTCATGACAAGATTCGTGCGGCCAAGAAGGTTGGCTTTCCAGCTATAGAGATCAGTTATTTCTGCCTAGCGGCACATGCAGTGGAAAGAGGCAAGTCGCTCCAGGAAGCCGCCAGAGACACCCGCGCGCTGCTGGACGAGTTGAGTCTTGAAGCGGTATCTTTGGGGCCGTTAATGAACTTTGAGGTAGGTGAAAGAGATGGATTTATTTGGCGAAGAGTCATGCTCATTCTTCTCAGGGAATCCTTGATCGCACACTCCACGCTGACCGGCTGAAATCAGCTAAAGTATGGCTGGAACTTGCTCATATTCTGCGCGCGCCCATGGTCCAAGTGCCCGCGTGCATGCTTCCCAGCTCTGAAATTTCCCTCCAACTTGGCATCGCGGACCTTGTCGAGTTGACAGACCTCGCTGCAAAATTCGACCCTCCCATTTGCATTCTGTACGAATTCACGAGTTGGAGCACGCATATTGTTACATGGCAAGAGTGAGCGATCACTTTATGAGCAGGCATGGATATTGAGCCTCACCAGGGCGATCGAAGTCGCCAAACGAGTGGATTGCGCAAACTTTTCAGTATGTCTCGACGCGTTCCACATGGGAACATATCTCGAACACGAAAACTCGGCACATATCCCCGCACCCCCGTCTTCGAATCCGCGCCAGTCCCTTTCCGAATCGCTGGATGAACTGGTCCACACACCACACGCGTCCAAGTTTGGACTGTACCAGCTCACAGACGCTGCACCAGTCCCGGACCCGCTTCCTGCGAATCAACCCGCTCAAGACCCGAATGCGCCGGCTGTTCAGACGATGTCACGCACCAACCGACCGTACCCGTTCACCGAGGGCGGACTGCTACCACTCGTTGAAATTTCGCGCGCGGTTTTGGAGATGCAGAAGGACCAGAAAATATGTATTTGGAGTATGGAGACGTTCGTCCCAAGGGCATGGTCGAAGGAGAAGAGTGTCCCCGACGAGCTGGCCCAGGTGGCTTGGTCGAGCTGGTTGAGGATGAAGAAAGAGATGGCGGTGGTCGTGCAGTAGAGTTAATCCGCGCCAATCATCCATCAACGATCTGAATCAATTGATCGGGCCGGACTAGACCGGAATTACCCTCTTCCGCAAGCCCCTATCTCCTCAAATGGACTGCGTTTTATAGGCTTACAGTACAGTAGCAATCTCCAACTCCGATGGCTTCAAAAGTCGCGCTAATCACCGGAGGCGCCGCAGGGTTCGGGCTTGCAATCACCGAAAAGCTCCTCGAGCAACAATACCGTGTCTTGGTTCTCGATATCTCTGTCCCAGGCGACACCGCCGATGGTGACAATAAGCTTGTTCTGCGGGGCGACGTGACAAAGCAGGCGGAATGGGAGCGCGCGGTCGGTACTGTGCTGGACAAATGGGGTCGGCTCGATGTCGTGGTCAACAACGCCGGGATTAACATGACCGGGAAAGACACGCATACCGTGGACGAAGATTTCTTTGACCGGCTCGTGAATATAAACTTGAAGAGCGTGTACCACAGTATTACCGCCTGTACGCCCGTGTACGTTCTTTTTTTTTCCAATTCCCCCTTGTTTGAACTTTGGTCCAGGATGCTAAAGCAGAAGTCTGGTGTGTTTATCCACATCTCATCGGTTGGAGCCTTACGCCCAAAGCCAAAGATCGCGTACTGTGAGTGTGCACACGACCTTTGATTTACACGTACTCACACACCGCCATCAGACTGTGCGACCAAAGCCGCGATCATAGCCATCTCAAAGTCCATCGCCATCGAGTACGCGCCCCATGTGCGCTCCGTGGTGATTGCGCCGTCCATGGGCAACACAGGGATGTAAGTACTCCACCCCAGGTTCATGCACCGCTAACGCATACGTGTTAGGATGCAGCTTAACCTGGGCCCCGGCGTCGAGGCGACGCCAGAGAACATCGCACCGATGCTCGCAAACATTCCTGTTTGTGCTCCTCAGTACACCCTTTGAATAATGAGACTGACTGACTGCCAGATGGGCCGGGCGTGTGAACCGTCCGACGTCGCCGCAACAGTGGCTTTCCTCGCAAGCGACGACGCGTGCTACCTCACTGGCAACGTAGTAGAAGTCGATGGCGGGAGATGTATATGATTTAGATACACTTTGATTCATCCCGGAACATCGAAACATGTAGTCCATCTGTGTAGATCTCAAGTTCTGGCCATACACTAAAATCCACTCTAAAAAACCAAATTCCGCACGTTCAAACAACGATATTCAATAGCTTCCTGAAATCCGGCGTCCCGAGCCCAGTCACTGGAAGCGTGTATATCAACCCATGCTCCGTACATGTATTTATATGCTTACCAGGATCCCATCCCTTCGTCGCCTACGAGCAATTTAGCGATGCGCAACTTGAAGTCACATAAAAAAATCAACATACATTGAACCCAGGCGTCCCGCACCTGTCGCATCCGTCAGCTCTTACTACGTATGCCACGAGGACAAGCAACCTACCCAGGATTTCCGCCAGCAACGACGTCGTTCAGCGCATGCGCACCGCGCTTATAGAGCAGCGGGTTAAGGAAGCCAAGCGCCGGCCGGCTCGCAGCGAGGCGCGCGTCGTTGAGCAACGCAACGAGCCCCGCGAACGCGGGCGTCGCCGCGGATGTGCCTCCGATCGTGATGTGTCGGCCCTGCCACACGATCTGGAACTTGCGGGCTTGGGCGGAAACGTCCGGGATACCCTTACGTAAAAATGAGAACGAGAAAAGATAATGATAATAAGGAAGGAACGGCGACGCACCCGCCCCGCGCGGTTGAAGAGCCCATCGTACGTCCCGCGGTCTAAGTTGCGGAGGTAGGCACCAGCGGCATTGTCCTGGTACGCGGGCCTGCCCATTCTTGATCAGTCGCACTCAAAGGGTACGTAGCAAGCTGCGTCACCTGTGGAAATAATCGCTGAAACCGCCGCCGCTGAAGTTCGCGGCAACCTCGGGGATGCTCATCGTGCCGCCCACCGCCGTCACACTAGCGGTCGTCAACACACAAAGCGCAGATCTACAGAGTGGCCGACATACTAGGGGCAGGAACTAGACGTCGGACTGGTCAGTGGGATTCGAGCATCGACGGGTATGGTGTACGTACGCTGGGAATGCTGGGATAAACCTAGCATATTTATGAGACTTGGATCCCGTCAGATGATCATTGAAGAAATACCTTCTGGCATGTTTCCGGTCGTTGGTGCGGCATTCCTGCGTCGCAAGGTTGGGGTTTCCGTCGCCCACACCGCCGTCCCCACTTGCGAAGAGTACTGAGACTCCTCTGCAGCCTGGATCACCAAGGTGAGGCGCCGGTAAATATTGGAAGGGTAATTTGGGACCCACCGAGCTCGGCAAACCGTTTACATACGCGGCTAGCATACGAGAAGGGGACTGTGTCCAGTGAACCTTACATCACGGAGAGCGAGTGGCGGAATACGAACCTGTCTGCTCGTCGTCGCCGTACGAAGTCGATATCGTTTGGGGTATATGATCGGAGCGGAGGATATAGTCAAGCCACTGGGAAATGCGATAAGGCACGTCCGTCGGAACAATGCACACTATGGACGCACATCGAGGTAAGGCTCATTTGTGTCTGGGGGCAATAAACACACATAAGCGAGCATTTATTCAAGAAAACATACCGATCGGTGTATGGTTATCGGGATTCCACGGCGGTCTTCCGCCGGTGGACCAGAACGTCCCCGGCGTCGGGTATGCGAGCCCAAAGGCGAACTGAGTATCGAGGTTGGCCTCTTCGCCGGCCTCGGACAGGGTCTGGTTATTTATTCCGCCTATGTAGAACTATTAGAGCAAAAATAATTTGCACGAACATAGCAACTTACCGTTGATAGTGACCAATTGAAACGTCGAATTTACAGCGGCCGGTAACTGCTCGCGGTAGAAGGCAGTCAGATCCTGCAGGTTGGCGTACTGATCGAGGAAACCGGTGATCCCAATCGTATTCTTCTTCGTCGCCCGCGGCTTGTAGCCCACGGCGTTGTACAGTTGCATAATGCAGCTGAGGGTGATGCTCGTCGTGCAGCTTGGGTCAACATGAGGCTTGGTGGAGGGCGTGACGGGCTCGACAGAGCCGAGGGGTTCGTGTTCTTCAGGATAGAGGATAGGTGCCATCCCCTTCGATCTCGTAAACATCGTGGTGGGCTGAATTAGCTCGATGTGTTCGTGGAGGTACTGAGGGAGTGTGTAGGTGGTGGTACGAACGAGAACGTCTCCGCTGGTATGCTGCCACATATAATATTCCTGAAGAGAAATATGCGAGTCAGACGACACCACGTTAAAGAATGCCCTCAAACGTACCGCACCCAGCATTTGCTGGGCGAGATGGATGGGCACCGTCACGCTAACCCAGTCCTTTGCCGGAGACCGAACAAGGTCACTTTCGTTGATGCCGTGCGAATTAATCCACCCATCTACCAATGCAAGACTTGCCGGATGAGGAGCCACAAATGTCTCAACCTCTTCCTTCGATAAATGCGCTCCATATCGATGGTGGTCCGGATCGCTGATTTCGTACAACGATTTTTCCAAACCCGAAAAGTCCTGCTGAAAAATAGCGATGCGAAGCTGTATACTGTGGTCCAAAGGGGCTCGACCGAGCCGAGTCCACCCATGAGGGGCAGTGATGCTTTCCTTAATCTGCAAAGTAAGGTCTTGCGGTGTAAAAACAGTGGGGACCGCAGAAGAGATCGCGGCAAAAAGAAATAAAGGCAGGAGGGAAAGCTTCATAGCGTGCATTGAACGCCCTTTGGGTGACAACTTTCATTTTCCGCCCCCGTCCTACTTATAAAGCCAAGGATATGCTTCCAAGGCTGTCCCAGAAGGCTTCTCATGAAGGATCTGAGCGATCTAAGCGCGCAGTGGCGTTGGACGAGAATGCTGTAAGAATCGGCGTGCTCGACTTTCCGAGTCGTTTACGCCATCCGAGCTTCCTCCGGAGACTTCGAAAGACAAAGACGCATCTTTGCGGGCGAAGTGTTAGGAGCAGCTCTTGGAACATGAGTAGGTAGACAAATTCCGAGGTATAGCAGATGTCGTAAGCGGCGCGTCTTTGTGTCCTCTTCAAGTTCTTTTTGGCCAGAGTAGAACTGCACGCATTGAGTTCCTCAGGCTTCAAGCGGATGGGTGTTTTGAACAATGGATATGATGAGGATACGCGAGGCTGTTATAACACATCGCCCAATGGCACCTTTCCCGTACCGCGCTCCAATGGCTGCGGCTGGGTCGGTGCAGGTTTCCACCCAATCTAAAGTGGTTGTCGATTATATTCGCGGCCATCGGACACAAACAGGTAACTTACCATGTAGATAATTTGAAACGTTGCGGGGACGCTTCCGTCCTCGTTTCCATGAAGCGCTATCCCATGCTCAGTATTACAGAATATAGAAGAGAGGGCTCCAAACTCACCGGCGTAGATCGCGGATGCCGCCGCGAGTGTATCACGGCGAAGAGCGCGGCGAGGGCCAAGGATAGCATTTCCCTCGCCCATCGCGCGCAAGTCGTCCATTAACGCCCACATGTCCGGATATGCGACCTTGACTTCGTCTACGTCGACGGTGAGTAAAGAAAAACCCGCGCGGCCCATAAGATTAGAAATGTCGCGTGTTTCTACGACGATAATTGCCATGAAAAACATGTCGGCGGCGGTGAGCAAAGCACACACGAGTCATGGGGGAGACGTGAGGAGAGAGACCTCCCTCACGCTCAAGCTCAGCAAGCTGGAGAGCTGTCCGCAGCTCGAAAAGCGTGTCGCCTCCAAACATGGCGCCGAGGAATAGGCCATCCGGCCGTAGTGCTTCCCGTATCTGAATGAGGGTACCTAATAGGGATATGGGCAAAATATTCGCGGGAAGGCCAGAAGCGCAACCAACCGGGAAGATCGTTTACCCAGTGTAAACTCAAGCATGAAACGATCGCCTCTTGAGAATTCGGTTCCACAATCTGCAGCAGGTTCTCCTCGTCTCCGTGTATTCGCTCGACTTGTACTGGAGCAATATATATCTCTGGATATATTAAATTACGCGCCTGCGCAACCCACCTTCGAAGTCAGAGTCGGGATCCCGATGGAGGGCCATTTCTAAGAAAATATTATGAAGTAAGGGAGAGTAAACAGCGCTGCTGGACGATTGCATACTACTGAGATCCACCATGACAGACTTCTGGGCCTTTTCAGGTTCCAGGAGTTTTGTAAAATGACCCGAGCCTGATCCCAGGTCCAGGATCGTTCCAAAGGTACGTTTTATGTCCTACAAAGCATCAGGGCGCGTTTAACGAGCGTGAACGCGCCAATGTACCAGAAATCTCTCCATCATGCGATCCGCGACCTCCTCCCGGACGTAATCCACAGTTTTGCTGCCTTCCCGGAGGGCCGCACGGTCCTTCTGGATCCGCTTCGCATTCCTGTCGAACACCTGAAATGGGCCTAAGGTGTGAGGATTTGCAGAAGGAGATGCAGACGAGATTGCAGCTCGACGAGCAAGAGAGCGAAACATGTGGCAGTGACGTGGTGTTTGTTGGTGTAGCACAAGAGCTTCAAGAAATTTCTCTTTACTCGACTATGGCTACAGCAGACTCGGTCGCGATATTTGCGGAGGGAACCTTCGAGGAGCAGGTACAATAACTGCCTATCCATGCTGTGCCGCTCTTACATTCACAATAGATACAAGAGCTGGTTAACTATGTCGTCCGGAACAGATCAGAAGAGGAACGGGCTGCTTTCATTCGTCCGTTCCAGGATGCTCTGAAGACCGAGCCAGGGAAGAAGCCGTTGGAGGAGGACGGTGACCGGCGGAGAAAAATATTTTCTATGGTTCTGGTTGATGTCAAGACCCTTGGTGATGGCTCAGAAAAAGGTGCGTGCACTTCACGTCGGACCTGTCATATTTCTCACTTTGCATAAGAAATTGAGGGCTTCTTCAACCTAATATACGCACATCTGTTCTCTCTGTATTCACCCGACGCGCCCGAAGCAAAACAATTCGTCACCGCGCTGATACAGACCATTTCTTCTGCATCGTCAGAGCAGACCTCGATCAAATACCGCTTGTGCGCGTCTCCCTAAACAACATTGACCAAATCTTATGCGTTGGGCAGACTATCTAACCTTTTCAATGCCCTTCCACGCAAGTCTCCGTTAAGGCTTGCCGTCTACACCAACCTTTTGGACCTCGCCACTGCCAACGATGGACTGGACACTCTGCAGCTGGCTCGCATTGACGTAGAAAAATGGCTGCGCGAGTGGGACATCTCCTCCGAGGAGAAAAGCACGTTCCTCAAGACCCTCGCGGATGCGTACGAGAAATCCGGCGAATTGTGCGTCTCCCGTTGTCTCGGTACCTCGGCGTTAATTTCTGCTACTATAGAGCAATAGCCTACGAATACTCGCTGGCATATGTGCGGTCACTACTGCCAGGCGCGCCCAAAACTGAGGCCGCGGCTGTCGAGACCATCGCAACCGCACTCCGCCTCCCTTTCGTCTTTGACTTTGATCCCTTGTTCAAACTCGATGCCGTGGTCGCTGCCAAGGACCACGAGCTCTTCTCCCTCCTCCACATCTTCCTCAGCGATGGCCTCCCGGAGTTCAAGTCATGGGAGGAAAGCCACCCCGGTGCTCTTCAAAAGTACCGTAAGCCTTCTCCTTCCATATCTTCCGATTAATTATCGCCGCTGGGATGAACTGACCGAACCGCAGAACTCGAGAGCCTGCAACTAGAACGTAAAATCCGCCTTCTGACGCTCGCCTCCCTCGGGTTCAAAAACATTGGGCAAGACCTCCCGTACGCGAAGGTCGCGGAAGCGCTCCAAGTCGCGCCTTCCGAGGTTGAAAAATGGGTCATCGACGGTATGTCCAATCCATTTCCTTCTTTCTGATCCCTTCCTCTTCCACTGCCATGTTCCCTTCACCCAACGATATTTACCCTTGTCTTCCTGATCCTGATACTGGCCGGAAATCAGTCATCCGCGCGGGCCTTCTTTCCGGGAAACTCTCGCAGACGTCGCAGAGCCTGCACATCACGCGTTCGACTGCGCGGACATTCGAGCGGGAGCAATGGGAGGCGCTGGAGAGAAGGTTGGTTGCTTGGAAGGCGGGATTGGCGGGTGTGTTGGAAGTCGTCGCGGCTGCGCGGAAACAAGGTGCACCGTACACGGCTGGACAGACACAGGTCACTGCCTGAGTGTAGCTGTTGTATTATATTGTTCAATGGAGGCCTGTTGTCGTCCAAACCGCACACTAGTGCACAACGAGTGCAAAATAGATCCCCGCCAGGCCGGGGAGGTACTTTTATGATATTATTTAAACCAAAGCGATGTGATGCAAAGTATGCAGATGCAGGGGAAAGCAAGCTAATCTACAGCTTGGGGTCCAGGTGTCAATGTAAGCAGTGCGCTCTAGTAATACGTGTATCGTGCCGTCTAGGATGGGGCGGTGGATGTCACCATTCACCGTCAAAGCCCGTGAAACCTTGAACCCGGCAATCAGTCAATTTCGGTCGGGGATGAAGGGTCCTTTCAAGACCGCATAAAGAACAAAGACAGACCTGTTAATAGAAATACGTGGAAGTATCTCTTCTTCTCCAGCGTCGAACACCAGTTCCACGCGCTCGTCAGCCGGCCGTCGATGCAGCTGCCGGCATCGAAGAAATTGTCGGCTGGCGGGTAAGTAAGAAACTGGGGTGTAGAAGGAATTTAGAAGGAATAGAACTGAGACGCACCGCCGGACCCATCGAAACCATGTCTAAAGAAGTCGCCCAGCTGATGGAATGGAGTTAATACCGCTAGTTTCTTTCCAAAGGGACGATGAAACTATTACGATTTCGCGGCGCAGATTGTCCGGCGATCCAAACTCGTTGTCAATATACGTCCTAATCGCCGGCTTATTTGCGAGGTCTTGGATCTGCGTCAGCGTATTGCAGATGGGAAGCAGGATGCGGTAAATCTGGGTGTATTTGTCGATGAAGAGCAGGCTGTTGGGGACGTTGTGGTCGCCCATGTGCTAATAAATATAATCAGCGGAGGGCTCGGAGTTTACGAGACCTGCACATACTATCACGCTGCAGAACAAGAAACGAGGAGGATTAGACTCAGAGACTCGGGGAGGTGACGAAATGAAATGACAAGCACATACCTTGAGCCAATCCACTGCCCCACGCTCCGCTGCGCCTTGTTAAGGATCTGGTGCATCATTCGGGACGTCTTTGGCGCTGCTTGCACGCGGTTGAGACCCTGACCCGTATCCCGAAGACGGTACGGCACGTTCTCCGATAGCAGGTCGCTCTCGGCGAGACTCCATCTGTTCCACCAGTCAGATCTTAAAATAAAATAAAATAAATACAAAAGAGCCTCACAGATGAAACATATCGTGCAGAATCTCGCGCCAGAGCGTCAAGCTCTGTATCACATACGCATACTGTTTGCTGTGGTCATGCGACAGCCGCGCGCCGTTCTTCCCGCTGCGAATGGCTAGGCTCGCCTTAGGGTCCTTCGCCTCCGTCGGGTGGAAGTACTCCTTCAGATACGCAATCATGCGCTCGCACGGGTCACGGTTCGTGCGCAGGAACGCGTGGTTGTCGCCGATGCTGTACAGACACAACCGGACGTCGTCCTGGGTGAGGCCTTGCGAGCGTACCGCGACGCAAGGGTTTCGATCGCGCGCTCCTTGCTCTTTATTTCTTTTTGAATGTCCCGGCGCGCGCGGCCCTCAGCGTAAATCTCTTTCGTCGCGACGGTGATGAGGTCGTCGCGGAGAAGGTCGATGGCGCCGTGTTCCTCCAAGAGCGCGTTCACGGTCTTGATGGGCCGTACGCAGGAGAAACTCAGGAGGTCCTTGACCTCGGGCGATTGGCTGTCCTGGAGCAAGTAGATGAGCTTGCCGTAGGTCGTGCGCATCTTGTCCGGGTTCATGATTTTATGCCGGCGCCCGAGCTCGAAGACGAGACAGTAGAAGTCGGCATTGGCCGAAAAGTCACTAAGAGGACAGTTTGAGCAGAAGTTGTTAAGAGGATATAGGGAACGCACCGGTCGGTGAAGAGCTCCTGACCGCGCTTGTAATCTGCGGACAAAAGCAAACCAGACATAATGGCACACAGCTCGCGTATCTGCTGTACTATGCGTTTTGCTTTGGAAAGGCCGAAGCCAATGGTATCAATTTTGTCGGTATATTCGGAGACAGAGAGCGCGGCCTCGAGTAGGCGGAGGTATTTTCGTTCGGCAAGGTTTAGCCTTAGTGGTATAAATTTGGAGCGTTCTACGAACCACTCGCCGACAGAGGTTCCTACGGCGGGCTGGGCGGAGAGTACGACTTCAGTGGAAGGACCTGCGACGACGCGCTCCCACTCTTCGTCGTCTGAGTCGTCACCGTCTGCATCCATCTAGCACACACATTTCATTTTATTGAGACAATCATTCGTTCAATTCAAAAGCAAAAGAACTGACCGCATCCTCCTCCTTAGGTTGTGCCGCTGCTGCCGGCGAGGGTTTTTCCAGGCTGCTCAGAGGCTTTACGACATGGAGCTTCCTCGAACCCTTGCGATGCTGGGCGGCATAGCACACTTCACAGAAGACATCTGCGCAGGTTTCGCAGCGGACCTCGGCGGGCTGGTCTGTAATTTCACGTATCCTCAGCGAACCATGTAATTTCACGGACGAGATACTTACCCTCGCATTCTATGCACGTCCCTTCCTCAACGGGCTTGGCACTCGCCTCTTCTTCGTCCCAGCCGCCGACGGAGACACCGTTGATTCCTGGATGCTCGATATTTTCGTGGTTCTCGCTCAGAATATTATTGAGGGAGAACGTAGGACCCTCGTCCATTGTGGCGGGAACGAAGAAACTTGAAGACGCGTCAGCCACGTGGCGTCGACAGAACTTTCCGTGATCGCCACCTCTCTCCGTCAGCCACCACCGCGTCTCTTTTACTGAGATGAATAAAGAATCTCGACGTGTTTCTTTGTTTGACTATCTGGTGCTATAAAATTCTAGCACGACTTGCCTCCTCGATGTTCAATATCGATCCACCTTCCGCTTGACGCCCCAATGAACAGGTACCGACACTCCGAAAAGGGTTCATGCGTACGGTGCGAAGGTTGTGAATCATGAAGGAGAATCTGGAGGTCTTTTCTCAAACATCCATCCATCCTATGGCACTACTGGATGAAATACAATAAAGCGTACACCATCTCTGACCCTTCCGAATATCTTACGGGCCGGGTCAAGTCTCGTAGCCCCGACGCCACGTAAACAGAGCGTTCCATTCTATCCGTTCGTTCACTTGACCGTGTACGGTCTATAACGAACGCGCCGACGACTCCACCACATCTCCACCTAGACTTATGGAAGGTCGCTGTCAGCACAAATATACCTCCAGTGGCGCCCGGGTCCAGGTCATGCTGAAGCCGCGAGGACGCGTGGACCAGGCGTCTAGGCCGTTGAAACATGGGCCATTTGTAGAGGATCGAGCGAACTGTAAATTATATAGAGTGATTTATATACTTATTCGGCTCGGTGCAAGCTCGGTGTCAGGTTCAGTGGTCGATAGAGCGCATGGAGGATGAATGGGCAATGAGCAGTAAGCGAAGGCCATTCATGGGCGTGGGATCGGATCTCGACTCTGAGGTCGAGGCCCTGGTGAATAAAACTGCGTTTCGTCTGCTCCCGTCTCCGGCTCGAGACTCTCAAGGCTTGTCTGCCGGACTCTGGCCAGCCTTCCTTATAATATCCTGGCTAAAATCTTTTCTTCCCTTCCCTTTCGCCGCCTCGCATCTTACGGAAACGACGGAAAAAAATCTAGCAGCCGCAAATGGCACGGACACATAGACGATCTTCTTCGCCTGACCACAATGACTCGTCCTTGATAAAGAAGCTAAAGTCCTCTCATGTCTCCTCGCCGGCTGGGGCAGCGAACGGCCAGGTTAATGGGCGTGCAGCGGACCCGACCCCACATTTTGCAGACGGTGTCCTAGACCACACCAGTATCGCACAACTGCATTCGGGATACGCGTCAAATGAGCCCTTCAAGTACGCTGTCGTTGAGAAATTGTTCCAAGACGACTTGTTGCAAAAGGTCAAGGACGAGTGCATGACCGAGCTTAATTTCACCGAAAAAGAGACAGACATTTACAAGGCATGCGCGCTGTCTCGATTTCCTGTCTAATATGCTAATATAAGGCTCCAAGGTCAACCAAACGGGCGATCTGGCCTCGTTAAATTATCTCACGTCTGAGCAAATCTCACTTTTACCGAACCTGCTCACCCTCCGGGATGCCCTCTATTCCCCATTATTCCGCAACTTCCTGCGCGCCGTCACAGGCTGCGGCCCGCTATCGGGCACCAAACAGGACATGTCTGTTAACTCGTATACCCGTGGCTGCCATCTCCTTAACCACGACGATGTGATCGGCTCGCGACGCGTCTCCTACATCCTCTACATGCCGCTTCCGCATTTCCAGTACTGGCAGAAGGATTGGGGCGGCGCGCTGGAGCTGTATCCGACGGTGGTCGGTCCCGACGGCGAGCGAGAGCCCGTCTGCATACCGAGCAAAAGCATCCCGCCGAGCTGGAACCAGTTCATTTTCTTTGGGGTGCAACCGGGCAAAAGTTTCCACTCTGTAGAGGAGGTCGTGGTGGGTGGCGAGGGCGAGGACGGCCGAGCTCGGCTGAGTATAAGCGGCTGGTTCCACGCCGCCCAAGAGGGCGAGGACGGCTACGTGCCCGAGTCGGCCGAAGCAGCCCAGCCCAAGAGCTCTCGCGAGCAGCTTGTCAGTATTTAACTTCCATTTAGACACGGCCTGGACTGATCTAGCTCCCAGGCTATGACCTCGACCGAGTTCAAATCATATCCGACAGAAGTGGACGCCCCCCCAGAAGACACCCTCTCCGAAGAACATACCGCCTTCCTCTCCGAATTCCTCAACCCCGTTTACCTCCAGCCGCGCACAATGAAAGCCCTCGCCGCGCGCTTCGTCGAGGAGTCCTCCCTCGAGCTGCACTCCTTCCTCTCCAACGACCTCGCCTCCGCGCTCGAGCCGCGTCTGCGCGAACTCGACGCGAGGGACGGGCTCGGCGAGGGCCGCGCCGGGCGCGTTCCCCTGCACACGAGCGGCGCCGGCGGCGCGTGGACCGTGCGCGGGCCACCGCACAAGTGGCGCTACTGTGTACTCGCGCCTGGCGCTCCTGCTCAGGCGGTCGCGCCGCGCGCGGCGGCGTCGTGCGACGAGATCGTGCGCGGACTGCAGGATGAGCTCTTCCCCTCGCCAGCGTTTCGCGCGTGGCTCGCCATTGTGTCGCGCCTGCTGCCGACGCGGCACTCTGTCGAGGCGCGGCGGTTCCGGCCTGGCCTGGACTACACGCTCGCAACGAGCGAGGAGAAGGAGGCGCGCTTGGACGTGGTGCTGGGCCTCACGCCGGATGTGCGTCGCGAGGAGGAGGAGCCGGTGGGGAAGAAGCGCTCGCATAAGTCGGCAGAGGTGAAGCCGCGCGGCTGGCAGGCGGCGGAGTGGGGTGGCTGGGAGGTGTGTATCATTTCTTTTGTGTATTTAACGGCTTGCTCATATCGCGATATCTGCAGTGTTACATGGCGCCGCACAACGAGGAGGATGATCCCGCTGTTTATCGTGCTGGGGTGATCAAGAAATCAGCACAGGATGCGAAACCCGCCGCCAATGGCAATGGTGCTTCGTCTTCCAAAAGTCCAACCGAGAAAACCAATGGCAACGGTCATGTTCCAGGAGATGAGGTGGATGGTCATGAAGACGGGGACGCAGACGTGTCGATGGAAGATGGTGCCGATGAGGAGGACAGCACGCTACTGACGGTACAGCCCGGGTTTAATCGTCTGCTACTCGTTCTGCGAGACGAGCGCGTGATGCGATTCGTCAAGTATGTATCCGCGTCTGCTGAGGGCTCACGGTGGGACGTCTGTGGCGAGTACGAGGTCGGGATGATGGAGGAGGACGACGACGGCGACGACAGCGAGGAGGACCCATGACGAGCTGTCCAGCTTTCCCTTTCGTCCCACGTACACATTCTATGCCCGTGTACTATATTTGCTTATCAGCGCATAGTTCCAGGTTCTGGTGCATACTGGTGGACATATGGTAATTTATCCACGGAGACTAGCTAATCGTCTGGATTCACTACATACTTATCGTCTAAAATACCACCTTTTTACCCTGGCTGGGAACGATGGCGGCCGATTCGCGTTTCGCAAGAGCCAGTGCCGCGCCAGGCTTGGGGCGGTTTTTGGGCCCTTTGCGCTCGCGCTCCCGCCCAGTGCCGCCGGATTCCGCGTCCTGGGTCGTCGATGACGGTGCAGCGCGGTCGTGCGAATTGGTTTTCGGTGCACTGGACGCCGTGCCATCTCCTGCTGTCCTCTCGCGCTGGAGCTTCTTCTCCGCCCGCGGTCCGCGCGACTTCGCCTCCTTCCTCCGGTACGGCATCCGTTCCGCACCCCCGTCTTCGCGCTTCGTCTTCGGTGCGCCACGGCGCACTGCGTCCGCCGAGGCGTACTCGACTACGAGCTTGCGCCCGTTCAGTAGGTAGTTCTTCGGATTCACGAGCACCTCCGTCGCGTGCTCGATCGACGTAAAGTCGACGAACGCGAAGCTGCAGCGAGTCAAAATTCATGTAATATGACAGACAAATAGATAGAACACGCACCCCTTGCAAAGCCCACTGTCTTCAAACGTCCCCATGCGCACCTTGCGAATCCACTTGTCATCGGCCTCAGGTTTCGCGGCGCCCTCTATGTCCTCAGTCTTTGCCTTCTTCTTCGGTCGGTGTGCTTCGAACAGCTCGCGGATGGACTGGTCGGTCGTCTCGAAGCCGAGATTGCCGAGGAAGAGTGTTGGCGCGGGCGGCTGTTTTTGTGCGCCCAGGATTTTCTGTGCGGTTTTGGAGCGTGTCTTTGGTACCTCTGCACCGCTCGCTGCCACCCCTTCCGCACCAGGTGCGGTAGGCCGGCCAGTGAAATCACTACCTAGACGCAGGGTGAGCTTGATGGAGGATGAAAAAAAAATTTGCGAACCGTCTTTGATGAGGAGCCGCCGGCCGAAAAGATTTTGCTCAGACATGGCGATGGCGGCCTTTTGGGCTTCAGCAGTGGTGAAGTCGACGTATGCATAACTAGATTAGATGAACACAATGAATGCTGTTTCTTCGCTCCGAAAATTAATGCGGCGCACCCACGGTTCTCCGCCTTGACGCCGGGCGCAGTGGACGCCTTTGTGGGCATGTGTATCCGCGTAATCTCGCCCACATCCTTAAAGAATTCGGTGAGGGCTTCCGATGTAGTCTTGAACGTCAGGTTGCCGACCCAGACAGAGTTCTGCCGTTTGGTGGGGGCACCAGCCGTCGCAGCTGAACCGTCTGGGAGTTTCCGTTTTTTTGCAGGCTGGCCGAGTTTTTCTTGCTTTTCGCGGCGCTTTTGGCGGCGCTGCTCGGCATGCGAGAGAACGGGGACTTCTGGGCCTTCCTCGCCGTCTGAGTCGTCAGAGGAGTCACTGTCAGAGTCAGAGTCTTCAACATCGCGTTTCCGCTTGGGAGCGGGTTCAGGTGTAGAGCTTCTGGAGCTGGAACTTGAGGATGAGGAGGAAGACATTTTATTTTTGGGAGGGCGATGGGGTCTGAAACAAACAAATGCAACTAATGGTTTAACCAACGGTGACGGTCCGAGCGGTCCGACACAATCCCTGACAATAACCTGGCCACCCTGCATTTCAATGTTCCGCAATCCGGCTGGTCCCCGGGTGCGCCCTAGTCTCATCTTCCGTCCCTCTAACGGAACCCCAGCATTTTCCGCGGTCCAGGCGGCAACTCGGAGCGGGCAGACCGACGACTTCGCGCGGCTCCTCTGCGGCATCTTTTGCGTACAAGGACAATTAAGTCACGGTCGATTTGGCTGCGCAGAACGACGCGTTTCTCGAGGCTTGGAGACATACAGCAATGGCGAAAAGAAATGGCCGCAGTCGTTTGTACTGGTCGTTGAAGCTACGGACGAGCATACTTCCAAATTCCCAAGTTGTGAATCCACGCACTATGCCATTAAATCCCAAGGAGGACTATGTTTGTGCTTCAAGTTTACCTTTTATTCTTGTTGCATGCAAGCTCAGGCTGAGCGGAACTAGGGCGTGGTAGAAAGCCTCAGTGAGGTCAGGCCTTCAAGCTTCAAGGAATGAACGTTGATGAACGATACGTTGATTTTGAATGGCCAATGGACGCAGTGACTCATCCGAATGTGATGTGACAACGTTTTGAAATTTTGAAATTGTGTCTTAGGGGCTTCGGCAACCCTTGTTCTCCCGACCATGTCTGATAACGCTGCTATTCGTGCTCAATTTTCTTATCTCGCCCCAATACTTTCCCGCCAACATCAACTTTTGGACAAACTGCTGGCCCGTCAACAACAGCTTTTCGACAATCTGGTGACCCGCCTTCGGGACCGGCAGATTCAACTAGATTCCGCCATATCCCGCCAAAAGCAACTTTTGGATGACATGCAGATGCGCCTACAGACTCAACTCGATTCCATTACCTATTCAGTCCTAACTCTTCCACCCGAAATCACTTGCGAAATTTTTCTTCACTGTCTGCCCACCAAATGTTCACACGTCGTGAACACGAAAGAGGCCCCACTCCTCCTGACGCATATTTGCAGAGCGTGGCGGCAGATTGCCATCTCTAACCCTACGCTATGGACCACATTTAACGTTGTCACCACAATTGACGTCCTCGACGGGTATGGTTATCCCGACTTCGAGGAGAGTCTTTACAGATTGGCGGAGATAGCGAAAACATGGTTCGAGCGTGCCCGAGAAGCCCCTCTCTCCGTGAAGATCCACGGACCGTTGACACACATCGACAGATTCCCTGGTTTCTTGAATACATTCCAGCTTCATTCGGGGAAAATGCACTCGCTGGAGCTGTATACGGGTCCGCAGGACTTGAAGGCGATGGATTCATCTCTCAACTTTACCCTCCTCCAAAAGTTGTCGATCCGGCTCCTCTTCGACTTTTACTTGGAAGGGATCTCCGAGGATCCGTACGACTATGAACCCATGATGATGTTTGACAAAGTCCCTCTACTGCATGAAGTGTTGATGTATGATGCACCACCCTTTTTTGCCCCGCTTCCTTGGCAGCAGCTCACCAAATTCACGGGAGAACGATACACTCTGGCTGCATGTTTGGAAGCACTGCATCTCATGCCAAACCTCGCCGAATGTGCCTTCGCGGTGTTTCGGCAACCGGACGGTGATCATGACTCGGATGGCCTCCTTCATCCAAACATCCATCATTTCAGCCTATTCGCATCCTCCATGATGACTGAATTGGGCAATCTAAGCCGGGCACCTGAGCTCAGCAGAAATGCATCCAGCTCACACATCCTCGCGTTCCTCACCCTACCAGCTCTCCAGACACTTGAAATCCAGGGTGTGAACGACTTTGACGAGATGACGTTCAATTCATTCCTCTCGCGCTCGTCACCTCCGTTGCGGAAACTCTCTGTCTGCCCATATGATGGGAAAGAACGGCAAGATGCCAGCATCCAGCTGCAGCTCTCACCCGCCTTCATATCCCTCGGCCTCACTGATCTTCAGATTTGGTATCCGAAGTTCGAATTTCTCCCCCTTTTCTTGGAGCCCTTCAGCCAAGACACAGATTTCTTGCCCCAGCTGCAGCATCTGTCCTTCCTGGGTCATCTAACCACAGAATGTAAAGGGACTGCGTCCTATATTGTGAAGATGGCAGGCGCGCCAGTAACTGCCCGAAGGAACCTCGAGGGATGTGCCCCGCTTCAGTCCTTCCGTGTTATATCGGCAACCCGTAATTCCTATCCTACCAGTCGCTATCCAGAGGCCATTTTCACAGCAGAGGACCTGCTGCCGTTTAAAAACTTAAAGGCGTCGGGGATGGATATTCATATCGGATCGGAATTAGAGTCAGTTATATAACTCCAGGCCCCATTTCTTATGCGGCCTTTTAAGCTTTCTTCCAGGCAAGTTGCCAATAAGGACGATGCGAAGCGATAGTGGATTATTACAATGATTAACCGTTTGCCAGTTCTAATTCGGTGTCAAGGCGCTGGATCGCAATGAGGGGACTTTTTTCTTTTAGCGAAGTCGAACTCTCCCTGCGTTGAAGGAACATCTTTTATTTCTTTTTGTGTTTGCCTCACATTTTACAGGTTTTCAAACTACATCTCAGGAAGCGTGAGGGATTCTCAAGCCTCCATTCGAAAGATCCTAGAAGACCAATCTGCGAATTATAACTCCAAGAAGGGAACCGCTCAAGTGAAACTTCACTCTAAATCATTGGGTGTCACCTGAAAAGCAGCTGAATCCCTATATTGGCTCTCCGAGCTCTCTGAGAACATCGTCCTCGGCTTTAAGTTGAAGACTCTTCGCAGTTGATTTAATTATATAATAAAATTTTCTGTTTCTGTGGAGTGAATACGTAGAGCGTAGAGGTTTTTTTTTTCTAACACACTTTCACAGCCTTGAACACGCAGACGTTTTCGGTAGCAGCCCTCGTGATCGCGAAAAGCCAAACAATCGGCAAACAATCGGGATTTTCCTTTCTGAAAATCCAAATCGAGACAGATCATGGCTTTTGCATTAACCGCGTCGGATCTGCCGACGCTGACCTTCCTCTCTAAGGGCAAAGTGCGCGACATCTACGCAACCTCGGACCCAGATGCTCTACTCTTCGTCGCCACCGACAGGATCTCCGCTTATGATGTTATCCTTAAAAATGTTGGTCTCTGCCTTTCTTGGTGTACTACTTCTTTGTTTTCCCTTTTCTCGCCTTCTTGGACTTTCCTTTGTGCCAAGGAATCTGTTTGACGCCATCCCAGGGTATCCCCGGCAAAGGCGTGCTCCTAACGGAAATCTCGCGCTTTTGGTTTGCTAAGCTCGCCCAAATCATCCCGAACCATTTCATCACAGCGGACATCGACGCCATGCCCGTAGAAATACATGAATACAAGGCGCAGCTCGCGGGACGTGCGATGCTTGTGCGCAAGGCGCAAGTAGTACCGCTCGAGGCGATCGTAAGGGGATATCTTACCGGTGCGTTCATTTTTCTTCTATAAATCTTCGTCGGTTGGCCATCCGAGCACACGCCCGAATCATCATTAAACTTTGACACAGGCTCCGCGTGGGCAGAATACCAGAAAAGCGGAACGGTGCACGGTATAACCCTACCCGCTGGGCTGCGCGAATCTGAGCGTCTCCCGACGCCGCTGTTCACGCCTTCGACCAAAGCCGAACAGGGCGCGCACGATGAGAACATCTCTCCTGAGCAAGGTACGCACACTCGTTCATTCGATGACGAAAATTATGAATTTTGCTGGGCGTAGCTGCGGCACTGATCGGCGGCGCCCTCTATGCGCAGATCAGCGCGGCTGCGCTCGCGTTGTACACCTCCGCCTCAGAGCACGCACACACATGCGGGCTTATCCTTGCGGACACCAAGTTCGAGTTCGGGCTCGTTCCTGCCACTACTTTGGGTTCGGCGAGTAAGGGTGCGACGCAGCAGCTCCTCCTTATCGACGAGCTCCTCACGCCAGACTCCTCGCGCTACTGGCCGGCCGCCGGATACGAGCCCGGACGGGCACAGCCGTCGTTCGACAAACAGTACCTGCGCGACTGGCTTGTTGGCGCGGGGTTCCGGAAGGGGCTTGAGGCGGGGCCAGAGGATGCTGAAGGGAAGAGTAGGAATGGGTGGGTGATTGAGGCGAGCGTGGTGGAGGGGACACGGAAACGGTATGAAGAGGTCGTGGCGATGCTGACTGCTGCGTGATTCCAGAGACAAAAATATTAACTGTACTAGAGACTGAACGTGTAACCCGACAGTTGAACCCAAAACTTGTCGGCCGAGAGAGAGGCCATTTCAAGGTGAGCTGCTGGATACGTGATGCATATGTAGCGACCATGAGCAATATAAGCCATTTTCGATATCGTAGAAGGTAATAAGTTTGGAGAGGTCAAACAAGAAGGCTTGAAGAATAAAAACTCGACTGAGGTCTAGAACTTGAAGAGGAAACTTGAAATAGTCGACCTTCGATTTTCTCAACTCCTAAGCTCATAGTCTCTGCAATCGATTAGAACTCAATTCTCGCCGCTCTGCTGCTTTCCTGGCGTGAACCTGATTTTTTCCCACAGAGTGCCCAAGGCAAAAACATTATTTCAGATTTTTCGGCATCTTCCGGCGGTCCTGTTTGGTTGAACAAAGTACAAAACTCTGATCATGTCCCGGCCACAATCCCACGACCCTGCAGTATGTCGATGTCACCACGAAAGTGACGGTTGGTGAACACCTGTAGCGGCAACAGATCCGTAGCCTACCACCCCCTCCTCTCTTTTTGGTGTTTTCTTGCATTCCAAGAATTTCACGTCGCAATTACCGCCTTCCTCGTATTGTCTGGTATAACTCTGGCCTCGACGTATTTTCCTTGAATTGTAGGCGGATATTATCTGGGTCGCTTGTTACACAATGCAATCGAATCAATAATGTTCGTGGAGTCACACATCGAAAAGCACTTTGGAGCTGTCCATTTCATGTTACAAAGTTCAATTTCACTTTTCCAGCAATTTTTCGAAATTTCAACGATCTCCTCTACTTGAAACCGAGAGGATATTCAGAAGCTGCGGGAACTAGGTTCAACTTCCGTTTTGATCCGGGTTCAACATCGACTTTTGCCTGTCTAGTTTGAATGTCAACGCCGGACAAGATGTTTATTTTCGGTAGCTTGTACTTTCAATGGAGAATATTTATCAAAATAGCGAACCAGTACTGAAAAACAAATACATGAGGCCAAATTACACATTTTATAATGCTGCTTTCGAATCGGCAATGCGTTTAAACATCGGAAGCAGGTGGGCTGTAATGAGCCACAACTGTAGATGTATTAGTATTAGATAAATGGGCACAGAGAACTCGTCCTACGTTGTACCAAAAAATATGAGTTACGATCTGCTTCGATGGAGTGGTCGAGAACGAATTTAACGGTGGACACGCAACACAAGATCGAAAAAATCAGTGTCATTGGTAGCGGGGGATTCCACAGGTAGATGAGACCAGCGGTCCAGGAAAATACAAGAGCCATCAACGGCCATCGGGCAAGACGTGGCGGAAGGAGGATCGGCAGGGTTTTTCGGCCAATCGATGCGTCCCCCAATCGATCACGAAAGTCTTGGGCGTGACCCTGTATGTACCGCCAGTAAGAAAAGGTCAAAAATTCAGAGATAATGATACCGTGGTGGTGTGCACAAGTCCGCTGATAGCAATAGCGATGATGGAGGTTTGCGAAAGGGGTTCTCCGTGGTCTAGTGTCTTCGAGTCAGTTCAAACCGAAAGCTCGTAAAAATGGAACGTGCCAAACACGACTGCAGTACCCCAGCAGTAGCACACATAGCCAAGGGATCCCAGGAAGGACTTTAGAAACCAGTTGCGAGACATACCGCCTTCGTTGTAGCAATATATTGCAATCATGTAGATGGTGCTGCAAAAAACCAGGTTGTGGTACGCGCTGTACAGAACAGAAATGGTTCCGACACAAAGGTAGAGGGTCTGCGCTGCGTCGCTGGAAATTCTGCCGGACACGATGGGGCGGTTTGGCTTGGATAGTCGGTCTTCTTCGAGTCCAACTATCTGACAACACAGTCATGCACAAAACAAATGTTTTTGTCGTCGTCATCTCCATACCTGATTTTTTATCTGGACGGGCACGGGTGCGCATGGAGGCCACAAACATCGATCTAAACTGCACATCACTCACCTCAAAAGTCAATAGATGCAGTTCCAACCAGACGAAACCCAGCATGAAGGCGGTATCTGTGGGCCCAGCAAGAACCATGGAGACCGCCAACTAAAATTTGCAATGTGAGGACGGTATTCGACGGATAATATTGGCGTACGGATGGTCCAAGAATCGGTACAATGTCCGACTGGCTGAACAGAAAAATGGTTTTCGGAAGCCCAGATAGCAGAGCTGAGAATGGGCTGAAAGTCGAGGGGATTTTGGGGCAAGACATTGTTCCAGTGGGTCCATCATTGACAAAGTGCTGTTATATGTACTTTCACATGCTACATTGATTTGAAAAGTTGTCTGCGATTGGTCCAGAATCCACACAACCCACGAGGCCCGTGGAGTGTACAACACGCAAAAAATCAGAAGTTATGGATTCCATCGACAGCGCACAGACTGAAAGCAGTAAATTAGCTATCGGGAAGACAAATGGGGAGTCGGTTGAATGCGGCGTGACCCTGCCATGGACCCACAGTAGGAGCCAATAGCCACCATCTTCCCAAGAGATAATAGGCTCGAGCGCAGTTTTTTGGGAAGAAAGAGCAATGGAGACTAGAGTTATTCAAGAGACAAGGGTTCGAACCCAACCTCTGCTGCGAAGTAAGAATAGTACGCAAAAGCAGGAACTTCGTCGCAAGTGTACCGCCGTCTGACCTTCCGAAGCCCTCAGTGGAGTCCAGAATCGCCTAGGCCTGCAAGTCCCATAGATACGCGGACATCGTGAGTTTAGTTACCTTAAAACTACCTGAAGGATTTGGTCAACGGATTGAAAAATGAAAAAACATATCATGATGCGTTCGCTTATCGCCAACCCGGATGACTCGGATCAAGTTTTCTGAACTTCAATTCCGAACTTGGGTTGTTCAACCCACATTGGACCTACGACGGCCAGCGCTTCAAGCAGCCCCAGGCTAGCAGCTACTCTAGGGGCATCGATAGGCATCTCGGATGGGCATCGATAGGGCGCAACCCTTGATGGCGCCGGACAGGCGCGGAACATGAGGAGCTGGTAGAATGATGATGTCCCCGTCGTATCTGACGCATGGACCCTCCTCGGAGCATGTACATGTGCTGTGGGCCCCAATTTATTTTCTTGAATCCATTAAACTCCAGTTGCTCTGAACAATTCCTGCCGCCTCAATTCGCTTTACATGGAGTCGAACCATCAAGCGTCATTGTCAGTCAAATTCATTGTGGTAGGAGGGAGCATCTCCGGACTTTCCTGTGGTTATGTCCTCTGGAGGGCTGGGCATGAAGTTGTTATCCTCGAGAAAATGGACGGGAAAACCAAGGTGGGGAATATTAACTTCTGAGAAATGTTAGGGTTCTGAAAGAATTTGCGCGACAGACTGGAGGGAGTATCCGATCCCCTCCTAATATGACCCGGATTATCAGCGAATGGCCCGGAATGGAGGATCTTCTTCAGCGCGCAACACATTGCTCCGGGTATGGATTCTCCTTTACATGATTTGCAACGGATTTAATGCGAAAGGTCCTGCCAGTATATCATTCAGACGAGGTATCCCTTATGCTCACCAGATGTATGCTCACACTCATTTATAATCAGCAGACACTTCGGAGCCTGTGGGAGTCATGAAATTCCACGAACAAATCATGTCAGAACTTGAGGCCGATTTTCTCGTTCTCCAGGTATACTGTCAATTTCTCCGTGGACCGTAAAATTGACTCTGGAATAAATTCAAGCATGATGACTTGTGGAGCTATTTAACTTCGCTGTGCTTGGCTGCTGGTGCGGTCATAAGATACGACTGTAAGGTCGTTGATGTCAAGACTGTTGATGGCTCTGCGATCGTCACCTTGGAAGACGGGAGCTCTCTGGACGGTGACATCGTGCGGGCTCCTTCGTTTTTTGTTTATTCCTGTAACGTTCAATTTTTAGATTATAGGCGCTGACGGACACAACAGTCTCGTCCGCGCAATTGTGGCCGAGGAGGATCTCCAGACTATTCATACTGTCACAGGGTAAGTCTGAGATACTATCTCGAGGTTGGGACTCACCCGCAGAAAGGGCAAATATTTCAATTCCTGCAGAAGTCGTCGGAGAAAATCAGGACTTGAAATCGCTGTGCAACTGTAACGAGGTTAGTCGTCCGGTTTTTGTTCAGATCGCAACTTCACTTTCATTTTAGTTGTCGATTTAGATGGGAAATGGGTCGAGCATCATCGGAATTGTGGACGTATGTCGTCCAACCATCTTCCTGATTTGGTACTGAATCATATCAGAGTAATGCGGAGATATTCAACTTCTCAATTTGTTCGCCAACCAGTCTGGAAGTTGAGGGCGATAATTGGGATGCAAGTCGTCCTGCAAAAAAGCTGCCATTTGATTTATCTGGTTATGACCCACGGTTCGCTTGCTTTTCGATTTCTCGTACCTTTTAACCTGACGCACATAGACTTCAAAACCTCATCCATCTAGGAAATAGTTGTCCTCCCACGGTTCATCAAGTGTTCGTGCGCCTCGACGCTGATGTACTGTTGCTGACCTCAAGGTCCAGATACACGGCAGTCATAATTCATCCATGGCAGTAAGGGTTTTATCCCTCCTAAAATTTCAAGTCCTTGACTTCATTTTTGTCATTTTCATTGACAGATTGAGGATGCAGCAACTCTTGGAAGATTATTTTCTCGGCTCTCGAACCGGAATCAGATCCCACTGCTCTTGAATGCGTATCAGGAGATTAAACATTCACGGACCAGTGCTACGCAGGATTCGGAGTATCAATCCCTCATACAGATTTCCCTAGCCTCTGGCATCCTTCGGGAGGCCAGGGATACGGCCTTGAAAGCAACTTTGAACCAGGTTTTCGAGGATTTCCTTCATTGTGGCGAGTCTGATATGCTGGTGCAAGCATGGGAGCAGTATCTTGTCCTTTTTAGCCACAACGCGGTAGAAGAGGTGGATAATTGGTGGTCGATGTGGGGTTCTGTGGTCGAAATGGCTTGATTTACAATGATCATCGCAAAAGTCCGCCTGGGCCGATGAGCGTCTATCCCTCGTGGCAATATCTTTGGCTATGGGCCGTGAATGAAACAAAAGACCGCCCGGTGCTGTCTGAAGAAATACTGCTTGCGTCGGAGCGTCGGAGAAAGGATCGGGAATGCTTTCAAGTTTCCGGGTCACTTGCTTCCGCAATCGAGAAATGACGAAGACAGAGCAGCATTCGAATATATTCAGCAGTTTTTGAGGTCGGATTCGATGGGCAGAGGAGAGCATTGAATGAGTCTGAAGATGAAAGCAAGAAAGAAATCCAACTCCAGTTTGACTCCAGTCAAGCTCACACGATTCCACGATTCCCACGGTCAGTTTGGCGTTGCGTTCGTGTAGTAAGCGGATCACAACCTCGGCTCGGGGCAATAGGCCTCGAATAGACCGTCGACGTTCCTCATCTGTTAACCCGTGGGCCGTGCCAGATTTGAGAGTCTCTTGTCACCTCAGTCCGGAGATCTATAGAGAGTCGGCTCTCGGTCCAATGGGCAACTTGAAGCACCGAACATTCAATTTTCGCCATGCTTCATTTAAACTGCCAGATCTTATGAGGCCCGACATGGCGACGGTTCGACCTCGGGCTATCATTACGGTCTACCACTATCGGTGATTCTGAATGCCGAGAATAGACTATCATTTCACGACGCTGTACCTGTTGGAAGGCCGACATGGAAGACATGTACTACACTGTTTTTGGAGCTGCCAGGCCGTATAAAGGATACCTGTTCCCGTCGGCCCACGTCTTTTTCTCCCTCTCCCGTGGGCCGTTGCCCGTCTGCCAGCCAAGAGCGAAAATGACATTTCTGTCTCTCTGTGCAGTCCTCGTCTTTGCGCTTCCATATGTACGTCAAGGTGATGCACTTGGACTATTCCAGTAATCTTACTCTGCGCTAATTAGATCGGGGCGGCGGGTGTAAGTCATGTCATCGAAGTACAAGCAAGAGATTCCGCAACTTGGACATTGCAAGGATGTTACACGTCAGTGCCCCAAACAAACAAAAAAAACATGGCTGATATAATTTACACCGCACCGCACGCTATTCAGGGACACGAGCACGTCGCGCACGCTGGCAGGAGCCTCTTATGCCAACGCTTCTGCCATGACCGTGGAATCGTGCATCGCCTTCTGCAGCGCAGGAGGGTTTAGCTTGGCTGGCGTTGAGTTTGGCGATGAATGCTGTTGGTTTTCTTCTCACCCCTTCGGCGCCTCTGATTTTTCTCTCCCGGTAGACTGCGACCGCGCGCTGCAATCCTCCGGCACGCTTACCAGCGCAAAGAATTGTGACGTCCCGTGCAGCGGCAACTTGACCGAGGTGTGCGGAGCGGGAAATTTCCTGGATGTCTATTGGAATGGCGCCCCCTTGCCCATTATTCCGCAGACGGTTGGAACCTGGAAATATTATGGCTGTTTTTCGTATGTCCTCGAACAACGCAGCGTGTGTTCTTCATCCTCATGTTCTCTCCAGCGATAGTGTTGCCTCAAGGGCACTCCCTAACCAAACAATTCCGGAAAGTGTAACAGTTGAGAGTTGTACTTCTGCATGCAAAGCAAAGGACTTTGCCGTCGCTGGCTTAGAGTTCGGGCTAGAATGCTGTGAGTTCCGGAACCCTCTCAATATTCGATAGCCTAAAATAGTAATAACCGATCCTCCCAACAGGGTGCAGCAGCTCGATTCCCACTTCTTCGTTGTTGAGCGACAGCGACTGCTCAACAGGATGCAAGGCAAACACTACAGAGGTCTGCGGCGGCCCGAGCAAACTGACGGTGTACGAAGACACCACCGGCCAGATCTGTCTATCAACGACGCACTCACCCAACTTCAATCTCACAACTTCGAATTGCACACGTCCGACAACGGGCACCGCCTCAGTCCGTCTTCCTCTCACCATACCCCAAACGGTGACACT
Organism: Mycena leptocephala; assembly: GCA_029378395.1. Taxonomy (NCBI): domain Eukaryota; kingdom Fungi; phylum Basidiomycota; class Agaricomycetes; order Agaricales; family Mycenaceae; genus Mycena; species Mycena leptocephala. The sequence goes on along the minus strand of JARJLF010000694.1, from coordinate 36,785 downwards.
CGTCGCCTTGTCGATTCTTTCCATCCGTCGGCTCGAATTCATTCTCGGAACGACCGCCTAGCAAATACGAAGAATTATTATCTCAACAAATTTATGAACCACGCGAGCTCTTCCGAACCATCGGGGATGGGGATGAGATGGCCAACCCAGCACTATCATCGCATACACGGAAACTTCATCCTTTGGTGCACGACAAGATATGTGCTTGAAGGGCAGACACTTTTTAGATACAAGTCGGGCCTCGTAAACTACCCATCGACAACGGATGTATCAGTGGGAAGTCTAGGAGAGGATGACAACCATAGCAATAAGGTTTCCTTCCGCAGAGTGAAACAGCAGTTTGAAAGGTGAAATTGGGAAAACCATGGGCTGGGTGCTCGTTATCAAGCGCAAAACGAGTTTTTTCACCCGCTGAGGAGGGTCAAGTCAATCGAGTTTCCCACTCATAGTAGAAACAAATGAGAGTCCGGTGTATCATTTACACGGAACTACACTTTGCATCCCTGGTGCCAATATTTCGAACCGTCTCATCGTCTCCACCTGCTCCCCACTCTTCTCCCCTTTGGTGTCCGAAACACTGCTCATCGCACAGAGCATGGGATAGTGATAAGAGGTTTTTTCTGGGGCGATGGGGTGGGTGGCGGTGGGATTAGGAATTACTGCTTGTCTGGCCTGGAGGGGACCGGAGGGCAAGAGATAGGGGATGCTTACTACGACGATTCTCACGGCCCCTGTGTAAGCGGATCACTGCCTCTCTTTCCACATTTCGTCCAACTGAATAGACCCTGGACGTGCCTCGTCAGTTAGATATTTAACACGACAGTGCTTACCCGGTGCCAAAGTTCTCTGTCACTCAAACAGTCTTGAGGGTCGACTCTGGTTTGACTCTGGGCAAATCGAAGCAGCCAACACTATTAACGGCTTGCCTGACGTCCATCTTGCTGAATGACATTCATGGAAATTCATGCCGAGGGCTCCACTTCAAGTCGCGGTCTACTAAGTAATATTACCATCGGTGATTACATCCCGAGACCAGGGCTATCATGCGAGCCCCACGCCCAGCGCCACGCACGCAGACCGGTGCTTCGGGTGGACGTCCGTCGGTGAGTGATTCATAGCACGCTTTCCACCTAGCCAACCCTTCTTCATTTCAGGAGGTGCCTACTGCGACCACAGCGACGGCCGCCTCGGATCAAGCAAGCGTCGGGCGCGTTCGTCGAGTTGTTGCTTCCATTCAGCGGCGTAGCTCGGCACCCAGTTCGACCTCCTTCGCTCCTGTTCTCGACCCAGCACCTCAACGAATGCCCGGCGCCTGGCCGGTTCTCCTCTGCGTCGACCCCTGGTTTCTACCGACCGAACTTCGTTTTCGCGCTTCGGTCGCTCCACCAGCGGCACCCATCAGCCTTTTGACTTCTGCCCTATCTCCTCCTCCACTTAGACTCCTGTAACATACTCTCAACACCGTCCTACCTTCAACCGAACACTATCAAGCCCGCCAAGTCCTCGCGGTCGTCACACATTATATCCCAAACCCCTTCCCTCTCATCAAGAGCGGCTATATTTCAAGACATGCACAGCAACTCGCACAACACACCCAAACCGCAACACCCTGCCAATGTGTACATGTAATTTTTGTATTTGTATTCTTAGACGGAATGTATTCTGCGTTTTGGAATAATGCAGCGAGCTTTACTTACTTTGCATGACTTGGAAGGACTTTCTCGTTATCTTGACCAGTGTAGTATATGTTAGCGTTTCATGAATCCGAGGCGTGCATAAGCGCACCGAAAAATCCTAGATTATAGAGCAAGGTGCCATTAGGGGAAGTCAAAGTTAAATTCCACAGTCGATTCAGAACGCGATTCAGCGGTCGATTCATCTGTAGATTCTTGTTTTTGAATCACCTGTGAATCGACCCAACTTTGACCGCACCCGATTCGAATTTAGGTCAGTCGCTCTGATGGGAGTCGATTCGAAGTCGATTCCCGCGCGCTCGAATCACGAAGCGATTCGAATCCGATTCTGATGCTGTTGCTACTCCAGAGTAGCAACGGCGATTCAGGTCGATTCTAGGTTTTGATCGATTCCGAGTCGATTCAAACCTTCAGAATCGACTTCTGAATCGACCTCTGAATCAACTTCTGAATCCCCTCCAAAATGTAACTTTGACTTCCCCTATTAAAGTGAATAACGGGTCGGCAATATGTCGCAAAGCTGACGAGAAAAGAACTGAGACAAGAGATTGCAATATTTCATATTTCATCGGATGACAAAAATAATCGACCTCCGAAGAGGTAGTGGTTACCTACGTGGGGGAGCCACCATATTCACCACTTTCACGCACAAGGCGCCCCATGCTTCTCTCCGAAGAGGTAGTAGACCTCGGAGGAGGGTTCGTGGCTACGTGTGTCAGGCATAGACCGACCTATTCACCACTAGACGCGCCTCAAGCGGCTATGCTACAAAACCGTCTATTTTTATCCGGACCTGATCATAGGAGTTTTGTACCGTGTGTGCCGCACCGGGACATGAACCAAATTTCGATTCCTTGAGTCTGAACACCCGAGCACTCGAGCGCTCCTCTTTTTTTCTTTCCTTTGCTCTCTGGCCGATTTCTCGACATCAGGCAGTCGGTAAAAGCGTGTGTTCGCTGCTGGATAAAGGACCGTGAGAAATTGATGGAGATGGGATCACTGACATGACACATCGCTCAATTTCCCCCTCAGTTCTCCCTCATCAACCTCAGCCTCGAAGCGATGCCTGTTGAAGTCGAAGCCCTCGGCGCACCGTGTGGTATGAAACAAGCAGCGGAACTCCTGTATATTGCGCCAAAACAACGTCTAAATACTCGGAAAGTCCGGCCCGTGATCACCTCCTCAACAATGCCTAGCTCTAACTTGACTCAGACCCAATTACTGGAGGCTAACAGCACAAAACCATTCGTTCCTCAATCCAGTCGTACCAGCGAGTATCTAGGTTAGGTATATACTTAGTAAGTTAGTGTTTTATGATTCCTCAATTATATTTGCTCATCCCATTCAAATGACGCGTTGGACCGCGGCGTTCGACGCGTCGCGGAACGCTAATAAGTTGGTTGGTGTCCTCGTTGTTTCCCCCAGCTCCAGACATGTATCGCCGGTATACAGAGAAAACGCTCTTTTCCTTCAATTTTCAAGCCCTTTTGGTAGCGGTCTTCTGCGAGCTTAGACTCGGTCGCTTGCGTTTGTGCCGCCGCGGCTTACAGATCTGACCGGGGTCGTTAAAGTTCGCCGACCCAGCTTGGTAATACCCAGTTGGTAATACCCAAATATTCACAATGTCGAACTAAACGCGTGCTCATAAAAGGCGCGCAGCGACAGCATAGAAGCGATAGTTCCCATGATGATCCTCTCCCTAAAACTCACAGTGTGTCTTATCGCAATTGCTGCCACAGCATCGGCTGAAGAGGCTGTTGCTAACCACAAATTCAACGTGAAGCCGTTCAAGATCGACCTCAGTGGAGAAATTCCCCGGCTTAAGTCTCTGGTCAAGAACACTCGGCTTCCTGCTGCGGCTTTGTATGACGCTGGTCAAGAAAAGGGCGTTGAACTCGGCTTTCTCCGCGAACTGCAAACGGAGTGGTTGACAGACTATGATTGGGAGGCGCAACAAGCAAAATTGAACCAGTTTCTGTGGATTTCGCTTTTACATATATTTATCTGATTTTGGTTCACGCATAGATTCGCACAGTTCACCTCGGTGATCGAAGGACAGACTGTCCACTTTGTACACGAAAAATCCGAAGACCCAGCTGCGATTCCTATCATTTTGCTGCATGGATGGCCAGGTGATTATGTAACGTCGGAATCGGTTCGACCGGAAATTGATCATTCGCACAGGCTCTTTCGACGAATTTACCCCGGTAATCAAACCGTTGACTCGATCGTCAACCAGCGCCAGTGGGAAGAGGGTGTCTTACAATGTCGTTGTTCCATCCCTTCCGGGCTTTGTCTTTTCCTCTGCGCCACCTCTCAACTGGACTACGGATGACACTGCGAGAATATTCAACACACTCATGACAGAGGTTCTTGGATACCCAACGTACGTGGTTCATGGTACCGATTGGGTATGTCTACCATCTGATTCTCTTTCGTCCCTGATACATCCCCCCTCACTAGGGCTCCGCTGTCGCGTATTCGCTTTATGGGTCTTTCAACACAACGTGCGCGCAGTGCATCAGGTGTTCCTCCCGTTTCTTCCTCCGTCGCCGGAAGAGATTGCGGCGAACAACATCACGCTATCGGACATCCAGAAGGTGGCGGAACAGCAGACGATTGAGTGGGGCACCACCGGCCACGGGTATTTCCTTGAGCAATCTACCAAGGTGCGCCGCTTATTTAAATGTCCCCTGTTTTTGAAAATTCGACATCTCATTGTTATTATCGCAGCCCAACGATATTGGGTTGGCACTGTACGACAACCCTGTCGGGCAGCTAGCATGGATCGGCGGAAAATTTAAATTCTGTGTGTATTGTGTATTTTGCGTGTCTATCGCTGACGAACCGAGTCAAGGGTCCGACCCGCGCGCGGGGACGCCCCCATCCGTACTCGACCATACAGCGATCCTGACTACCGTCTCTCTCTACTACCTCACGGAGTCCTTTCTATCCTCTGTCTGGATCTATGCCCAGAACCCGAACGGGTTCACCACGGTGTACACGAAGGCTCCCACAGACGCGCCGCTGCTGTTCAGCCAATTCGAGTACAACCTCTTGTGGCCGGAAGAGTACGTCGCGAAGGTTGGGAATCTGGTGTCGTATAAAGGTTGGTTGGTTTCTAGCGTGGAGGCACAAAAACAAAAACTGATCCGCCTTAGTTCATGATTTCGGTGGACATTTCCCCGGGCTCGATAATCCCCCGGCGCTCATTGAGGATATTCGTGAGATGGGGAAATACTTCACAGCGTGAGGCGGGTGGGGTACGTTGGAAATAGAATCTTAGAAGCTTCGCGACTTAGTAGACCGAGCGCCGAGTGCTTTTTGGCTCATACTTAGTCATAGTCTCGAGTCGTCACGGCCGTTCCTTACAACAATAAATCAACTCTCTGATTTTTCTTGGTCATTTCTCATTTCCGGCATTAGACTTGCGATTTGCGCTCCTCCCAGTTGCAATTGTTGAGACGTTGTGGGAACCTGCAGAAACTCATTGACCGCCCATCGCGGGTTCCCCGAGGTCTGTCGGTCTGTCACATTCGCCCATTTTTTTGGGGGCTTTTTTTCCCGATTTTTTCTCATCTTCAATCGGCACCAGTTCACGACCGTTTATTCTCTTCGCGCTGTAGTATGTATGCCCCGTCTATCCGCTTCACGCTGTACTGTACGTCCCGCACCCCCGTCAAAATCATCACCCTTCTCTGAATCAAAAATATTTCTTGGCAAATGACCGCTCCCCGCTTGCTGAGCGCTGAGCGATATTTAAAACCCAGACTAAATCAAATTAAATACTGCTGTCCTAGTCTAGTAAAATAATGCAATGCACACGGCTCCGAGTCTACCATACTGTACACAATTTTTTAATTCATTCTGGTCTTTGCAAATTTGGGTCGTGCCAAGGACGCACAAGCGCGCGCAAAAGGCGTCATTCAAGTCGTGATCAATTCGCGATAAAGCTTAAAGCAAGCACGCGGATCGATATCGCGAATTAGGTGGGGTGGTGAGTGGTAGGTGGTAAGTAATGGATCATGGATCATGGCGGGCGAGAGCGGGAGGGCAGCGCGGCGGGGGGTCATGGTGGGTAGCGCTGTGGGGGGTGGGTAGGTAGCGTAGCGCAGGAAAGACGTCAGGGCGTGAGGCGTTATGCGTCGGCGTGATAGGATGGGATGGGTGATAGGACGGGGGTCGTGTCGTGTAGATACGGATAGATATGGCAATGCTAAGGTGAGGAATGCGGAATGCGGAATGCGAACTGGGGTCGTATAGATGTAGATGTAGATGTAGGTGTACAAGGGATCAAGCACTGGGAGGAGACGCCGACGTAAAACGTAAAACGCACTACTGAGGTCACAGGCGCCGTCAACCGACTCGGGGGTGGAAAAGAGAGGACGAGACGGTTTTATGGCCGTATGGTGTCGTCCGTCGGCTCATGTACGTGCACGCGAAGCTGGGGCTCGTCACCATGCAGGTCCTCTGAATCGGAGGCGCCTTCCTCGGCGGTAGCAAAGGTCTGCGTCGACATGCCGCTCGCGCGGGAGTCGGCGCGCGGCGGGGCCGCTAGCGCTGGTTCTGAGGGGGCCGACGTCTCTTCTTCTCGTGTACCCGACCCAGACGCCTCCGGCTCTGTCGAACCAGAGCCAGACGCCTCTCCTTCTCGGGAGCCTGAGGGCAGACCAGACACCTCCTCCCAGCCGGGCGGTGGTGCGCCTCCGTCCTCATTCAAGGCAACGCGGCTGGTGCTCGCGCTTGCATGCGCGTACGCGACAGCCGCTGCGCCCCACGGGACACCAAAGCGGCCGAGGCCGCCCTCTTTTGTGCCGCTGATGAGGCTTAATTGCTCCGCCGTGAGCCCGCTCTTTGGAAGAGCGCTGAACTCCGTCTTGACGAGCGTGTGCGGGAGGGGATGCGAGATGGAGGCGAGGGAGATGAGCGAGGGGGACGTGAGGTTGTTGCCCGAAAGAGAAGTAGACGACTTTTTGCGCCCGAGGGAGAAGAGGGTGGAGGTTGAGGTAGAGGCGCGGTGTCGGGTGGGAGTAGGCGACGGGGAGGTGATGGATCGCGTGCGTGTGTGCGTGAGGGAAAGCCTGTTGTTGTCGTTCACCGGGGATGCAGAGGGAATCGGCATGGGGGGTGGGGCGGGTCGGAAAAGGGAGAAAAAGCCCGAACGGCGCTGGGGGGTCGCATCTTCCGATTCGGGAGGTGCAACGGAGATGCCCGGAGGGTAGTGCTCGTCATTTTGCTCGACAACCTCAAAGTACGCGGGGGCATCACCCCGGGGATCCGAACCGAGCAGCGGGGTGTCGTGGGGCGACTGGGGCATGGGCGAGTAGCGCGAGTTATCGGGCAAGTTGGAATCACCATCACGCTCGTTCTCGTTGGGTTCATGGCCCTCATTCGACTGCTCATCGTCCTCTATGGCTAACGCAGCGGGCATTGCGACGTCCTCTCCATCTGGGCCGCGCGAAACAACTAGCTCCTGCTCACCCGGCTCTTTCATATACGCCGGGAGCGAGACAGTGCTAATTTGAGAAGGCGTTCGACGGGGACGACGGGGCCGGCGAGCGGGGGCGCCCGGAGCACGGTTGATGCTACCGGCAAGCTGCTCCGCCGTGAGCTCGCGGGTAACGGGTATGCCAGAGGCGACGGCAACACCGCTTCCCATGGAAGCTAGGCGTGCACGGAAGGACTTGCGGGTGCATGCCACGATCGACAACAGACTCAGCACACCCACGACGACGGCAACGGGAATCTGTCAGAAAGAAAGAAAGATTTAGACAGAAAATGTCGCGCCCGAGAAACGTACCCATGTTGAGGCAGGGAAACTGGTGGGAGGATTTTCGTTGCCCAAAGCACGGGGCTGCAATAGTGGGAGCAGCATCGTGGGGAACGGTGAGCGCGGGAGTGCCTGTCGTATAAGTGGGCTAAGCTTCTAAGGCGGTGCCCACCAAATGCGGCTCGGTACTGGTGGCCGTGGCTTGGTGCGCTCCAGGTCCGCTGACACAATCGTTATTGCGTCCGAAATTGAGCTGATCGTCATCAGATTTGACTGTCCCTCTTGCTTGAGGGTTCCTGGCCGGCCTGTCCCAAAACCTCCATTGGACCTCTCCGTCGGCCTTCCAAGGCCTTCAAATCAAACTGCGCAGGCTTGAAGACTGCTTGAAGCATCACAGAACTAAAAATTATAAGGGGTATCAAGACGCCACAGCCATTCGCTATGTCAAGCAGGCCCGAGCTTCCCGGCTCTCGATGGCAGAAAATTTATCTGTCATTAGATCTAAATGAAGCGACGGCTTTGATGGTTCCAACTTTCAGGCGACCCAAGTCCTAATACCTGTATCGCTTCAGCTATCGCAAACCCAATTGGCTGACCTGCAGAGTTGCGCGTTCAGCATCAACGGACCAATGGCAAGCACTTACCGTACGCATCCTCTTGAAATGGATAGCTATTGAGGTGTCGGCGTCCTTATCAAGGAATGAATCCTACGGATGCGAGTCGCGACGCAATTTGTGTAGGCTCTACAACTCGGAAGTGTCGACGTATTTATCGAATGCCTGACGAGAAATGGCGGAACTTGTGCAAGACTCGGTCACTCGTACGAGGCTCAAAGCAGCGCAAATAAGTGCATCTAGGTTTTCTGGGTTAGGATTTGGCGCTCCGAGGGTCTGTAAACGGCCCCGTAGGTCAAGTAGGACAGGAATCGCCGAGTTGTCTTCTTTCCTCGCCATAAAATATTCTTTCTTTTGTTCAGCCAAGCCTGTTTCTGGCTCTTCCTTCTTGGTATTCGCTCCAGTGAGCATGGAACATGCATGCATGAACATGCCAGACTATTCAGCTCAGAGCCATTGAGGTAGGACGAAAGTTTGGGAGCACGGGATCTTTTACTAGCAAATTACGCGAACGAGGCACATCATAATTTGCAGTAAACACACCAAGGCCGCATCCATGAGAGTCACAAACGGGCTGATACCAAATAAACGTATACAGGTATATGTGCACACGAGCGCGAAATGTTTGAATCGTAATTGGTACATGCGGTAATAGTTCTAACATAACAATACGCTGCGTAAATATCATGCAGGATTTCGAAGCCTCTTTTTCGAAACTTTCTTCTCTGCAATGCGCAGACTCCGTCTGCTAGGCACGGTGGGACTGCGACGTTTTCTTCCGGGGGATCGAGCGGTCGGAGGTCCCTTCGTTTTTGGGACGCCGTGACGCTTTGAGTTCTTTAAAGGCCTTGGCGCAGAAAGCTGGCTTTTGTGAACGCAGTCTTGGAAAGTGTCCTGCGAAGCCTTCGGGATCCAGAGGAATGCCTTTCGACTGGATCATCGCCTTCTCGTATTGATCAAACATCGCCGAATGAAGTTGACCGAAGCGCGAGCCTTCGTTGTCCGGGGCGAAATACCGAGCGTCATAGTCTTTCGCAAATTGAGCGTGGTGCGTATAGATGTGCGCGCGGACTAGATCCAAGGTGGGAAAGGGGGATCCGACGGCGGTATTGGTAGAATTGCCATTGGGGACTTGATAGCAAGCATCCGGGCCGCTACAGTTTGATCACAGAATTGTACATGTGGGGGGAAATAACGATTAAATGCATTGCGCATCGAAGAGAAGTGCGCCGGCGATGGTATACGATGGCGAATAGTGCGATCCACATCATCGATCGAGGTCGTGGAGAGGGTTGAACCAAAATTCTGGTAGTCGAGGCATATTTTCAGCCTCGGGATAAGAGAAACGTCGTCGCGCATCCTCACGGAGAACATCGTGGCAGCTCCAAATTAGTTCGTCTTCGATCTACACTGGGTTGAGTAACGAAGCGGTCCATCGTGTCAAGAGCGCACAGATGCAATGTCCTTTGACGAAGCTAAAGTTGCCAATTGCCAAGGAACAGCCGTTCTAAATGCATCCGGGCACCGACTAAAGCCAGTACGCAAACTGGGCTTTGGAGCATGAAGCTGTTTCTTCAGCGCCAGTAAAATCAACGGTAGGCTTCCAATCTGAAACGCCCTGCGAAACGCCAGATACCGCGTCAAAGATTTGAATGAAGTCTTGTAAAATCTCCTCCATTCTCTCTGCAGTGTCATTCTATCCCGTGAATTGTTTCCAACAGCCGTTTACGATGAGTTACGATGTGACAGCAACTCCACAACCTGTGGGACAGCATAACACGGAACGTAGCACTGCGTCAATAAAGAAATCTAGTGGCACTTCTGTGACACCAGAGACATCCATAGAATACCTGAGGTTTGAATCGTCCGTAAGGGGCCACTGTGGCACAGAGTGAAGGAGATAAGTACGCCATACCAAGATGTTGATTGGTTAATGCACAGTTTAAAATTAAATGAGCGGGGCTCATACGAAGGGACGGACGAGGGCCGAGAGGCCGAAGTCGCGGAGGAATGTGCGCGAGGTGTGCAAGTTAAAGTGCAAGGCTGTTGTGACCGACGATTACGGTGCCACAGCGCGTTCGTTATTCTCTGGTTTGGTGTTGAAATTTCATTTCTACAGCCCATGGGTGCGTCGACGCTGGTTTCCGAGATTCCAAGCCGAACCGGCAGGGTTGTTTGTTCTGGAGAAACATTGGCAAGCAAACAACCGCTCTCATCCCAATATGGAAAAAGTAGTCACGACTCACAACCAGGCGTCACAGCCACCTCTAATTTCTTCAGTCATCACTGTAATGTCCTTTTTACTGTTAATCCAGAGTGATGTTTCTGACGCTTCCTTTCGAAATTATTAACTGAAGTTTGTTCTCGGTGTCCGTGCCCTTTCCAATGCTGCTAGTTTACGCCGCTCTAGCGCTGTTTTACATCCCAGGTCCGGATCACATCAAACCACAAGAGAAGCTAGTCCCAAAAGGTGCAGACCCTTACTGGTGTACGCATTTTTATGATTTATAATGAGCTAGTCAACTGTAGCTGGATAGTTCCAGACCAGAAAGAAGAGTTGGCGTCGGAAGAGCCGATTGGCGACAAAATTCTGAAATACCAGGGATATGTGTACAATGGCTTCGGAGCTGGGATAAGATGGGAGTCCTCTGCAGTTATTTTGGGGAACCATGTTCAGACTGTGTTCGGTAGAATATCTATTTCTGTGGAAATCGAGTCGACGGGCGGATTGAGTGCATCTGGTTCATCTTTGAGCACTACAGGATGGACAGGGTCCGAAGAGGAGTGCTGGGCTTCGAGATCCCCAGAATGACTATCTTCGTCATCGAGATCTACAAGACGCTCGCGGAGAAATGCTACAACTCCGGCGGAACTCGAGCCAGGTTGTCCGCCTTCGGTGTAGAGGGCGGGGAAATCCTCATTCCAGTTCCTAATAAGCCTGCGGCGCTGAAATATGTGCACAATCCCAAGTGCGGAAAGTGATCGTCTTCCTGTGCTATGATTGATCGTGCGTGCCATGTGGAGAGATATTGTACTCACGCAAGAGGAAATACAAGAGATTGGCCCCGAAGACCATCGCGAAGACGCCGTTGACAAATGTCCAGAATCCACCAAACGTCGCTAGACCGTCCAAGACGGATGCATCTGTGTATTCCTGCACGAGCTCCACGGGGCCGACGATGTCATTGCGCATGCGGAGACGGAGGGATGCCTCGTTTGGCCCCAAATCCAGTGGAAATGGGTCTGGTTGCACAAGTAACACTGAGTTCAGGTAAATTGACCTGAAAGGCTAACAGGAATGTTGGTGAGGCCGTGCGCATAAAATCCCCGAGGGAGTAACCGACCGTCGTGATTCCGAGGAGGTCCTGAGCGTTTTTAGAGAACAGGTCTCTTTGTTTTAGGCTGAAAAGGGCAGACAGGTGGGATCCGGCCATTAGCGGAATGACGTCCGCATAAGAATTAACATCGGATGGATTGCCCTGACCCTGCTTCACGTGGAGAATTCCGCTTGGGTCAGGGAGATACACCAACAAAACGAGATGGTCTCGTGCCTCCGCGAGGTCCGCCCACGAGTAATACCTGTTTAAAATGTAAGGCGCAAGTAGCTTCACATTTGAATTGTGACATACAGACGACAGTCGCATGCAGATTTTGCCAGGCAGGGGGGTGGACAGGCTACTGACATCATGACATACCTCAAGTCTCGTAGCATTGCCTTGAACGGTCCTTGCAACAGTGATTTTTATTGTTTCGTTGTTCAAGTTGGGATAGAACTGAGAACAGAGGATGTAAGCACCACCGTTCAAGTTTTCCACAGAAAGCTGGATTAATGTACCAGTACCAGGACAATATTTTCCGGGGCCGCATCCATAAAACCAATGCCAGATATTGGCCAGGGCCGGACAACATTCATGGTTCGGGTCATGACTGCAGCCCGAATTGGGACGAAACGATAACATAGGCGGCGAAGACTGGGATCGCGAAACATAGAGAAACCAGGATTATTGCTCGAAGGAAGGCAATTACTCGGGATTCTCCCCTATACACAAATAAATCATCCTAAGGAGAATGGGAGAGATAATACTGAAACCATACCTGACAAGCGGCCGCAATGCCGAGCGCCCAAGCAGAAGTTCCGCAGGATGATATGATGGTTTGGTCGAGTCGCATCCACCGAAAAGATTAAACCGCCCGCGTGTATACCCTACATAACGAAAATAGAGAGAAAAGCACAAGGCGGTGACGGTGGCCACAGAGAATGGCCAAGGGAGAGACGGAAACCCATTAATCCACTCATTCACCATCATGAGTGAAAATAGAACTATCAAGACTTAGACGCAGACAAGGAAATTGGAGGATCATTCATACCAAGGAACTCTGTCAATACCAAAAAAAATCGACTACAACCAAGTTGATGGGCCAAGGGTAGAGCCTGGAAAAAAAGGAACATCAGTAACGCTTCGAGATCCACCAACGGCAGTCCATACATAAACATATGATGGAACATTGTCAGTAAGCAGCTATATGCGAAGGGATCCCGAGAGAATGAGACTCCGACGGAAAACACCTGGGCTATTACTGAGATGATAGTCGACAGTAGGACAGCTCGAAATGTGTATATCCTGGCTGCTGGGCTTGAATTGATACAATTTCGAGCATTACGGGGTGCCGCAATCGTTGAGCTCATGGGTGGGGCTTGCGGTAATTTCGATCTTCTTGGTGAGCAATTTTGTAGTGGCCCACAAGCGGTGCAATCAAGAACCCAGCTTTCCTCTTGACATTGTCATGATTCCACCGCCGCGGCAACGATTGACAAAGAATCGCCGCATTATACCCAGCAATTCGTTCTTCGCATTCTTCGTGGCACCGCGGATAGACATTAAATTTCTCTTCGGGCAGAAACTCCGAATTGGAAGAAAGGAGTCGTGGTGAGGCCCGCCGCCCGCCCTCAACCATATGCCATTTTAGCGCAATAGGAAACTTCGAGATGGTCTAGCACTGCTCACTTGTTCGATGGTCTTGAACCAAGCAGGCTGTGCGGTCCGCCAATAAGCAATTATGTAAAGTTCAAGTTAATTTCATACGTCAAATGCTCAATCTCCATCGTCGGTCCATGATTGCTCCGCTATTCACAGAGACCGGTATCATGCCTATTCGAGTCCGTCGCCTCCTCCTCGGTCTCAGCCACTTACGGTATTTCCTTGGCCTTCAAAATGATCATTACGCCCGCGCCGCTCTTAATAGTTCACAAGAGGTGGCTGATCTCGTTATCCGACTTGGCCATTGCTTGCACATGGCAGTACTCGTCGGGCCTCCGGCTTTGACTTTTATTGTCTTCTCTAAATGTGTTATGAACTCAGGCTTTGCTCAGGCTAGATTTCTTCAGGTTGGACCACTGACTGGCCTCCTTATGATTCAGCTGAGATTCTCAGATCAAAACCGGCACCTCGAGATGCTGCGTCACAGCTTCAGGTCGAGCATTCCATGAGTGTCGTTCATTCGGGCATGAGCTCCTTCAACAAATTAATATCAACACCTTAAGGCACCACCAGTCTGTGCCGGCTTCAAACAAATACAAAGGCTATAGGTTCCATTGACGCAACACCCAATCACCCCAGAATAATATGGATACCGGTGCTCATCCGGAGCATCCAATGGACTTGGGAGGTTGACAACTGGCATGAATGGAATGTGGGAATGACCTTAGTGACCGGATGACCGTCTAAGCCAGTTCTTTATGAAACACGTAGCGCCTCGGCAATGAGATTGGACCGTGGAAACTATATATGAGGCATGATTTAATTTCCACCGGATTTCAAGTTACAATTGTGAGATCAACTTACGAGGGCGCTTCAAGAAGGAATAATGTGTGAGAGTTTCATCGTGACATCGAAACACTGGCCATGAGATTTATGGAGCGGCAGCTTGCACAGATAAGGATCCAAACGATGCAGAGACTGTAGCTTTATTGCAATGTGACAGCCACATTGCAATGTGGTCAAACCCTATCGAGCAATTGCTCGAGAATGCCAGTTGGCATGAAGCAGTGAACCGTGCCTTTGAAACCGAGGTAATACACGCCTGATCAGGCCATAGTCCGCATTATAGTCGCAAAGGCAGTGACACCGACAGAAGATCGAAAATGTTGTCCGATTCCAAGCCGGACCGGCAAGTTTGTTTATTCTGAACAAACATAGGCAGACAAACAACCGCTCTCATCCCAATATAGAAAAGGTAGTCACGACTCACAACCAGGCGTCACAGCCGCTCCTAATTTTTTCAGTCACCATTGTGATGTCCTTTTCACTGTCGGCGTCCCAGCGTAATGGCTTAAACATTTCCTGAATTCCAAATTTACTGAATCTTCTCCAGTATCCCTGTTCTTTTCTATCCTGCCCCTTGTTTACGCCGCTCTAGTGCTGTTTCTACATCCCAGGTCCGAGTCGCATCGGTACGCAAGTTCTTCTTCTAGTTCTCCTGTCGCATGCGCTTCCAAAAAGCGGAGTCCGAAGCGAAAGAGGGGTGGACCCAAGTCAGCCCGCGCGTTAACCTTGGCCCAATCTCGGAAAATTAGTGTGCTGATTGAAGAATCGGATGTTGAGACTTGAAATTGATGGGTGAAGTCGACCGGTTAAAAGAAGGCAGCTATGTGGTTATGATGGCCTTCGCCCCCATCTACACCTCTCTCCTCGCGAAAGGAGTTGCAGTTTATGTCTTTTGGCACGCTTCCGGGCTATATCACCACGACGTCATCCTATCAGTCAGTCAACTGACTTTCTTAAACGAGTATTTGGGTTCCGTTCGTCGTTCGCAAGTCCTGCGATAGGCACAAGAGCTTGTTAAGGATCATCAACCTGCTCCCCCATCGAACAATCGACAGATACAGGATGCAAACGAAATAACCTCCCGCTATCCAAATATCATGCTCTCTACGGTTGGAGGCGATATCCCGGGAAATGGACCCGCGTCTCCTGAAGATGTCACAAAAGGAACTCTCGTTCACCTTCAGAAGAAAGTGCGTGAAAAATTCTCCTAGTAGGAATGCTAGACGATATTGTCATAGTGGCGGGCTGTGTTCAACGCGGGGGGTACGGCGGCTCGTCGAGCGTCAGCCAGTGATATCGCAGTCTTCCTTCAAATAATGCAAGAAAACCGTAGTTCCAGCCCCTACCAGATTGAGGAATTCAACCTCCTGGACTGGTGCTTTCACCTGCTTTTTGGCTTTGAATTTGATAAAATTGATGAGAGAACCTAGTCTCAAAAGGCGCAGATCCTTAACGACTTGAGTAGTGGCTTCATTTTTATGCAGCGATAATTCATGAGCTAGTCAACTATAGCGGGATGGTTCCAGACGTCGGGAGACGAGAAAGAAGAGTTAGCACGGATGAAAGCGATGAGGGTTGGGGGACTGTGCGAAGAGGATCGAGGAAAGCGGGAGACTGAACTCATTGGGTACACAATTTTCATTTTAGAAAGTAATCCTATTACATAAGGTTTTTTTTTTGGTATCATTTTAAATAAGGAGTAACATGTCCTCCATTGCCTGCCCAAAGACGCGAGTGACGACAGTGCAATAGGTTCGGAGCTGAGGTCAGATGGGAGTCCATCGCAATTATTTCGGGAACCGTGTTCAGACTGTGTTCGGTACAGTATCTATTTCTGTGGAAATCGAGTCGACGGGCGGATTGAGTGCATCCGGTTCATTTTTGAGCACTACAGGATGGACAGGATCCGAAGAGGAGTGCTGGGCTTCGAGATCCTCAGAATGACGATCTTCGTCATCGAGATCCACAAAGCGCTCGCGGAGAAATGCTACAACTCCAGCGGAACTCGAGCCAGGTTGTCCGCCTTCGGTGTGGAGAGCGGGGAAATCCTCATTCCAGTTCCTAATAAGCCTGCGGCGCTGAAATATGTGCACAATCCCAAGCGCAGAAAGTGATCGTCTTCCTGTGCTATGATTGATCGTGCGTGTCATGTGGAGAGATATTGTACTCACGCAAGAGGAAATACAAGAGATTGGCCCCGAAGACCATCGCGAAGACGCCGTTGACAAATGTCCAGAATCCACCAAACGTCGCTAGACCGTCCAAGACGGATGCATCTGTGTATTCCTGCACGAGCTCCACGGGGCCGACGATGTCATTGCGCATGCGGAGACGGAGGGATGCCTCGTTTGGCCCCAAATCCAGTGGAAATGGGTCTGGTTGCACAAGTAACACCGAGGTTAGGTTAATTGACCTGAAAGGCTAACAGGAATTGTGAAGCAGTGCACACAAATCCTCAAGGGAGTAACCGACCGTCGTGATTCCGAGGAGGTCCTGAGCATTTTTAGAGAACACATCTCTTTGTTTTAGGCTGAAAAAGGCAGACAGGTGGGATCCAGCCATCAACGGAATGACGTCCGCATAAGAATTAACATCGGATGGATCGCCCTGACCCTGCTTCACGTAGAGAATTCCACTTGGGTCAGGGATATATGCCGACAAAACGAGATGGTCTCGTGCCTCCGCGAGATCCGCCCACGAGTAATTACCTGTTTAAAAATGTAAGGCGCGAATACGTAGTTTCACATTTGAATTGTGACATACACATGACAGTCGCGTCCAGATTTTGCAAGGTGATATTGAGCTCCGGTGAGGGGCTACTGACAACACCACATGCCTCAAGTCTTGTAGCATTGCCTTGGACGGTCCTTGCAACAGTGATGTTTACTGTTTCATGGTTCAAGTTGGGATAGAACTGAGAACGGAGGATGTAAGCACCACAATTCAAGTTTTCCACAGAAAGCTGAGTTAATGTACCAATACCATGACAATATTTTCCTGGACCAGATCCCTAAATACCTCAATGCCATCAGACAGTGGCCAAGGCCGGGCAACCTTCATGGTTCGGATCATGACTGCAGCCCGAATTGGGACGAAAACGGTAACATAGGCGGCGAAGACTGGGATCGCGAAACATAGAGAAACCAGGATTATTGCTCGAAGGAAGGCAATTACTCGGGATTCTCCCCTATATACAAATAAATCATTCTAAGGAGAATGAGAGATAATATTGAAACCATACCTGACAAGCGGCCGCAATGCCGAGCGCCCAAACAGAACTTCCGCAGGATGATATAATGGTTTGGTTGAGTCGCATCCACCGAAAAGATTAAACCGCCCGCGTGCATACCCCACGTAACGAAAGTACAGGGAAAAGCACAAGGCGGTGACGGTGACCACAGAGAATGGCCAAGGGAGAGACGGAAACCCATTAATCCACTCATTCACCATCATGAGTGAAAACATAACTATCAAGACTTGAAGGTAGACAAGGAAATTTTGAGGATCATTCTTACCAAGGAACTCTGTCAACACTAGGAAAAAATCGACTACAACCAAGTTGATGGGCCAAGGGTAGAGCCTAGAAAAAAAAGGAAGATCAGTAAGGCTTCGAGATGCTCCAACAGCGGTCCATACATAAACATATGATGGAACATTGTCAGTAAGCAGCTATATGCGAAGGGATCCCGAGAGAATGAGACTCCGACGGAAAACACCTGGGCTATTACTGAGATGATGGTTGACAGTAGGACAGCTCGAAATGTGTATATCCTGGCTGCCGGGCTTGAATTGATACGATTTCGAGTGTTGCGGAGTGCCGCAATCGTTGAGCGCATGGGTGGGGGCTTGCGGTGATTTCGGTCTTCTTGGTGAGCAATTTTGTAGTGGCCCACGAGCAGTGTAATCAAGAACCCAGGTCTCCTCTTGACATTGTCGTGTGTCGTGATTCCATCGCCGCGGCAATGATGCAATGAATCACCGTATTATATCCTGCCATTCGTTCTTCGCATTCTTCGTGGCACCGCGGATAGCCATTAAATTTCTCTTCGGGCAGAAACTCCGAATTGGAAGACAGGAGAGTCGTGGTGAGGCCCGCCGCCCGTCCCCGACCGCATGCCATTTTTAGCGCAAGAAACTTCGAGATGGCATGTAGCACTGCCAACTTGTTCGATGGTGAGAGGAACTTGAACTAAGAAGGCTGGGCGGTCGAACTCGGATCTGCCAAGACTAAACAAATAAGTTAATAGCCGCTCTACATCCTAAAAGGTTGGACAGAGGGAGCGCAAAATTGGCGCAGAACTCGGAAAGAATCTTGGGCGGTTGAGATCTGCAAAGTGAGAACAAACCTTAGTATCTGGTTTATGAGGCACTTTCCAATAATGAAACCAAAGAAAAACAAAAAAAAAAAACTGGCCTTTTGGCTGCGTAAGTAATTGCCAGGTAACTGTGCAGGCCAAGCTCAAGTCACTATACGGGCAAGTCTGCATCCAGAACCTCCATTATGCAAAGCGTCTGAAAAAGTATTCCGTTGGGGCGAGTCAAAGCGAGCACTGGTGAAGGAGCGCAGCCAATTCCAAGCCGTCGACAGCCTGGCAAAGTTCAGAAAAGGCGGTGTCGAGAGAAAGCGCAACCAGCCCTCAGTCGCCGGTTTAAATGCCGGTGCCCCCTGAGAAAGCGAGGGATGATGTAGTGATTGACAGGTACGCAACCCCTATCCAGGATTCCAGCGACCCTCCAGTAATATGACAAAACCTTATGAGTTTTTTTTGGAGAAAATCCGTGATGTAAATCCTCTGCATCGCACCCTTTCGTGTCTCACATCGTTGTTACTAGCAATCTCCAAAACTTGAGGCCTCTCAGGCACCCCAGCTTGTGGAACTCTTGAAAGAGCTCGGCTCCGTCAGCGACGAAATCTACCTCGACTATGTAGGCCGTTTCGACCTCTGGGCGGACGACACAGGCTCCCACGACCCGCATCCCATCCTCGACGATTTCTACTCAACCTACACCACCTCCTTCCTCAACCGAGTAGTCGTAGCGAGCCGCGCCTGGAACCGATACATCGCCTGCTGCAGCCGTGCCTTCGACCCCACCACGAAGATCAGACTCACAACCAGGCGTCACAGCCCTAATTTCTTCAGTCACTATTGTAATGTCCTTTCACTGGTAGCGTCATGAGACGCTTCCTGTATTCGAAATTAACAGGATCGAAGAGAGTGGGAGACTGGACCTACACTGTACACAATCTTTTTTTTTCGAAAGCAATCTTACTAAGGTTGTTTTTTCGGTATCATTATAAATAAAGAGTAACATGTCCTCCATTGCTTGCACAAAGACACAATTGGTGACAAAATACCAGTGCAAAAGCTTCGGAGCTGGGGTCAGATGGAAGTCCATGGTAGTTATTTTGGGGGAGCGTGTTCAGACTGTGTTCGGTACAGTATCTATTTCTGTGGAAATCGAGTCGACGGGCGGATTGAGTGCATCTGCTTCATCTTTGAGCGCTACAGGATGAACAGGGTCCGAAGAGGAGTGCTGGGCTTCGAGATCCCCAGAATGACTATCTTCGTCATCGAGATCCACAAGACGCTCGCGGAGAAATGCTACAATTCCCGCGGAGTTCGACCCAGGTTGTCCGCCTTCGGTATGGAGGGCAGGAAAATCCTCATTCCAGTTCCTAATAAGCCTGCGGCGCTGAAATATGTGCACAATCCCAAGTGCGGAAAGTGACCGTCTTCCTGTGCTATGGTTGATCGTGCGTGTCATGCGGAGAGATATTGTACTCACGAAAGAGGAAATACAAGAGATTGGCGCCAAAGACCATCGCGAAGGCGCCGTTGACAAATGTCCAGAACCCACCGAAGGTTGCAAGTCCGTTCAAGACAGATGCATCTGTGTAATCTTGTACGATCTCGGCCGGGCTCCCGTGCATGTCATCGCGCATAAAGAGACGCAGGGACGCCGCATTTGGCCCCAGCTTATCTGGTGGAAATGGGTCCGGTTGCAAAAGTAACACCGGGTTCAGGGAAATTGACCTGAAAGGCTAAGAGGAATTTGTGAGGCCATTCACGTGGAAAAGCAAACCAACCGTCGTGATTCCGAGGAGGTCCTGTGCATTTTTCGAGAACACGTCTCTCCGCCTTCGACTGAGGATGGCAGACAAATGAGACCCAGCCGTCAATGGAATGACATCGGCGTATAAATTGACGTCGGATGGATCGCCCTCACCCGGCTTCACGTAGAGAATGCCTGTTGGGTCGGTGAAATGTGCTAACACAGTGAGTCCGTCTCGTGTCACCACAAGTTGCTCCCATGGGTAGGCACCTGTGTAAATGGAGCAATTACATTTGAACTTGAAACGGAGAGACATACACACGACAGGTGTGGCAAACCTGCCTTGCACTGAACCATTGGCTCCTTGCATAGCATTCCCTTGAAATGTCCGGGCCACAGTGACATTTATGGCCACAGCATTACTATACGGACTGTTGAACTACGAGAGTGAACATTACAGTTGAGGTTTCCGCAATTCACACACCAGTACCAGGGCAATCTTTTCTGAGCCCGAGTCTGAAAGGCTTGTCTCTTCAAGTAACCAGGATTGAGCAGAGGTGTTGATGTTGCGGGTCATGACTAGGGCCTGAAAAGGGACGAGGAACATCAAATAAACCGCACAGGCCGGGATCGCGAAACAGAGGAAAACCAGGATCATTGCTCGAAGGAAGGCAATTGCTCGGAACTCCCCCCTTTACATAGGTCAGGAATGAGTGAGATGCCAGTGCTGGATGCGATGGAGCCATACCTGACAAGCGGCCGCAATGCTGAGCGCCCAAATAGAATTTCCCAGGAATTATATGGTGGTTGGGCCGAGTAGCATCCACCGAAAAGGTTAAACCGTCCGCGTGTATACCCTACGTAACGAAAATAGAGGGAGAAAGACAGGGTGGCGATGTTGGCAGCAAAAACTGGCCCGAGTCTACTATCCCGATATATGCCAGTGTATGAGAACACAATGCAAAACCCTCATCGCCAAAATCAAATCAGACGCAAACAAAGATTTGGCAGGACATTTCATACCAACCAACTCCAATTTCACAAGGAGAATATCAACTATGGCCAAGTTGATGCGCCACGGGCAAAGCCTGGTAACGGAAGAATCAGCAGTGCTCTGAGAGATCCAGCACTGGCTCATACATACATACTAATGTGATGGAATATTGTCGGCAAGCAGATACATACAATCGGCAAGAGTAACGGATGTGCGTCGTTGAACAAGACCGGTATGACCACTTCATAGACCCAAAACGATGGGACCACCACTGAGATGATAGTCGACAATAGGACAGCTCGAAATGTGTATATCCTGGCTGCGGGGCTTGAATTGATGCGATTTCGAGCGTCGCGGAGGGCCGCAATCGTTGAGCTCATGGGTGGGGCTTGCGGTGATTTTGATCTTCTTGGTGACCAATTTTGTAGTGGCCCACAAGCGGTGCAATCAAGAACCGAACTCTTGACATTGTCATGATTCCATCGCCTGAGAAAGCCGCAATGAATCGCCGTATTATATCCGGCAATCCGTTCGCGCGATTCTTCGTAGCATCGCGGATACCCATTAAATTTCTCTTCGGGCAGGGACTCCGAATTGGAAGAAAAGGAGTCGCGGGGAGGTCCACAGCGGTTGAGGACGGAGCATGCCATTTTTAGCGCACTACGAAACTTCGAGATGGTCTAGCACTGCTCACTTGTTCGATGGTGAGAGGAACTTGAACTAAGCGGGCTGTGCGGGTCCACCAATGCCGAACAAATGACCGCTCTGGGTCCGATAATGTTACGTATTATTAGCCAGAGGCAAGCCAGAGGGAAAGAATCTTGTACGGCGGCGAATTTAGAGTGGCGTCGGCATCCACAGATCGTAAACGAGAGAGATGTACAGCTTGAGATCTGCAGAGTGAAAACAAATTTTGGTATCTAATTTACACGGAGGCGCTTCCAATAATGTAAACAATGTAAACAAAAAAAAAACTGACCTTCTGGTTGGATGATGGTCAAGCTCAGGTTACTGCACGGTCAGAGCAAATCTGGGTATCATCCAGAACGGCAAAACCTCCATCATGCACAAATTATGGAAGCGTCTGCCAAGAAAGCCATATTATTGCGCTAGGGGCGAGTCGAAAGAGCATCCGCGAAGGGCCGCGTCCAATTCAAGTCGTCGACAGGCAAAGTAGTGTCGAGGGAAAGCGCAACCAGCCCTTAGTCGCCGGTTTAAATGCCGGTGAGAAAGCGAGGGATGATGTAGTGATTGACAGGTACGCAACCCCTATCCAGGATTCCAGCGACCCTCCAGTAATATGACAAAACCTTATGAGTTTTTTTTGGAGAAAATCCGTGATGTAAATCCTCTGCATCGCACCCTTTCGTGTCTCACATCGTTGTTACTAGCAATCTCCAAAACTTGAGGCCTCTCAGGCACCCCAGCTTGTGGAACTCTTGAAAGAGCTCGGCTCCGTCAGCGACGAAATCTACCTCGACTATGTAGGCCTTTTCAACCTCTGGGCGAAGGCCACAGGCTCCCGCGACCCGCATCCCATCCTCGACGATTTCTACTCAACCTACACCACCTCCTTCCTCGACCGAGGAGTCGTAGCGAGCCGCGCCTGGAACCGATACATCGCCTGCTGCAGCCGTGCCTTCGACCCCACCACGGAGATCATGGAGCTCCCGGACGACGCCGAGCCCGGGGCGGCCTTCGCAGACTTCCTCCAAAAGCACGAGGAGCTACAGGAGGGGGTGGATGCGGCGTATGCGGGCTGGGCCAGAGACGGGGGGCGGCTGCGGAATGAGGTTGAGGGCAAGCTGTGGATGCCGCCGGGGCTGGGGTGGATGGTTCTGGTGGAAAGCGTGCTTTTGCCGTGGTCGTCCGACGCTTGGCGCTTGACGCTTCGTGCGGAGCTCCCTGTGCTCATGCGCCGCGCGAGGGGGCATCTGGACACGTTCCGGAGGTTGTATCAAGACTTAAGGGAGGTCGCGGTGCAGGTCGAGTCAGCGAGAGTGGCGTCCGACTTCGTGCACGAATCCACTCGCAACATCGCCCGCGTGGGGAGATTGATGTCTCAATTGGTCATGTTGCTGGCCAAGTATCAATTCACCCTCGACCTTGCAATTCGCCGTTCTCCGGTATTCCCGAAGGGATTTGGGCTCTTCTGAATTCTCCTCCTAATTACGAATCTGTAGTAATTTGTATGCTTTATATTCAATGTTCAGACTCTGCGAGAAGAGTTTTTTTGTAGCAGGTTTAAAAACGAATCACAAGCATGCGGAACCTACACTTCTGTTTTTGTATGGCTACCATATACTAGTTAAGGCGCTGGGTGCTCGCAAGAGAGATTGATTTGGCGCAGCATCTTCCTTTCCTTCCGTTTCTGTTCAGTGTTCAAATCGTACTGGCAGCACAAGATGGCTTCTTGACCGGTGGTGTCGTCTTTTTCGACGGAGAGCTACGAGTCGCGGGAAGCATTTTTATAGGAGAAGGGTTGGAGGGAGCACCAAAGCCAAAGCCAAAACAGCGAACGCGCAATGGGCTCGGGGTGAGGGAGGAAAGAATCCTGTCTTGCCGCTTGCGTGGAGGCTTCCGCGGATCGTCAACATGTAGTAGTACCAAGCTTGGGTTGGGTTCCAGACCTGCAGCATGAATGAATGAATGAAGGATAAAAAAATCGGGTGAGTTTGGGTTCTGAGAAAGATTAGTTTGTTTTATATATTATATGATTCTGTTGGGCGGGGCTGTTTCCAAAGTCCAAAGCGAGTACGTAGTCCGACAGTCGACAGACACCGTGACGGTGTGAGTTCAAACTTCAGAAGACGGCGTCGAGGAGGATATTTAACGCAGAGGGATAACCAAAAAAAAAAAAAAAAACTGGCCTTCTGGCCATGGCTACGTACTGCCAGTGGGTCAACCATGCGGACCCGCACCGTGACGGTCAGAGCAAGTCTGGATGTCATCCAGAATGGCTGCCAGAACCTCCATTATGCAAGCGCCAAGAAAGCCCATATTACTCTGCTGGAGCGAGTCGAAAGAGCATCCGTGAAGGGCCGCGTCCAATTCAAGTCGACAGGTAAAGTTCAGAACACTGTGTCGGGGGAAAAGCGCAAGCAGTCGCCGGTTTAAATGCCGGTGGGAAAGCGAGAATTGATGCAGTGATTGACAGGCACGCAACCCCTATCCAGCGAACCTCCAATAATGACAAAAGCTTATCAGACTTGTTTGGAGAGAATTAACATTGTGAGTCCTTATATCGCACTCTTCTCATATCTTATATCCTTGTTACCTACTAGCAAGCTTCGTACCTTCTGAGCCCCGACTCCAAGTCGGACTCAGAGGCATCCAAGCTCGTGCAACTCTTTAAAGACCTCGCCTCCGTCAGCGATGAGATCTACCTCGACTATGTAGGTCTTTTCGACCTCTGGGCTCACACCACCGGCTCCCGCGGCCCGCATCCCATCCTCGACGATTTCTACGAAGCCTACACCGCGTCCTTCCTCGGACCTGCAATGGAGGCGAGCCGCGCGTGGAACAGATACATCGCGTGCTGCAGCCGTGCATTCGACCCCACCACGAAGATCATAGGCCTCCCGGCCGACGCCGAGCCCGGCGCCGCCTTCGCGGCCTTCCTCCAGAAGTACGGGGAGCTGGAGGAGGGGGTGGACGCGGCGTATGCGGGGTGGGCGCGAGACGGGAAAAGGCTGTGGGACGAGATTGAGGACAAGCTGTGGATGCCGCAGGGGCTGGGGTGGTTGGTGCGGGTGGAGAGCGTGCTGTTGCCGTGGTCGGGCGACGCGTGGCGCTTGACGATGCGTGCGGAGCTCCCTGCGCGTATGCGCCGTGCGAGGGGGCATTTGGATGTGTTTTGGCGGCTGTTTAAGGACCTGAGGGAGGTTGCGGTGAGGGTCGAGGAGGCGAGGGTGGAGTCTGACTTCGTGCGTGAGGAGGTGAGAGATGTGGCCCGTGTGGGGAGGGTGATGAACCAATATCTCATGCTTCTGGCGAAGTACAGGTTCACGATCAACCTTGCCGTTGGCCGTTCTCTGGAGAGTGGGAAGGGATCTACGTGGTACTGAATTCTCCTTCTAATTACATATCTGTAGAATTTGTATGTTCTATATTAATATTCAGACTCTGCCAGAAGCCTGAGAACAGGTTCAAAAACGAATCACAAGCGCACGTCGATTCCACGTCTCGTTGAGAGACTACATAATTCCTTCCTTCCTTCCTTTCCTTCCTGTTCAGTGTTCTCGTCCTCGTACTGGCAGCACAAAATGGCCATCCTGACCGGCTTTGGTGGCGTCTTCCTGTCGACGGAGAGCTACATTGCACATACACCCATCCATAGTCACAGCAAGTATGTATATTATATTGGAATTTGTAAAAGGGTTGGATGGAGCGCCCAAGCCAGAGCCAGAGCCAAAAAATGCGTGGAGAGATCGTAAACATGTAGTAAATACCAAGCTTGGTTGGGATCTGCACCGATAGAGTGACTCGATGAGTTTAGAACGATGTCTACCACTGGCAGGGTCCAGAACCTGAGAAAGCTTAGTTGATATTATCCGTTGCAGCGAGGCCGCGTCCGATATTCGACAGACCGGAAAGTTCAGAACGACGGTCGGTGTCGGCGTTGAGGAAGGATTTTAATGTGCGTGTGCGTAAGATCCTGTTTGAAGATACGACGGTCGTAAAACGATTTCTTCGTCTCTGAAATCGCTGTCCCTCTCGTAGGTGGCACGGCGACGGTGTAGAATTTGTATGTTCTCTATATTAATATTCAGACTCTGCCAGACGCCTGAGGTTTTTTGTAGAATAGGTTCAAAATTCAAACGAATCACAAGCGCACGTCGATTCCACGTCTCGTTGAGAGACTACATAATTCCTTCCTTCCTTTCGTTTCTGTTCAGTGTTCTCGTCCTCGTACTGGCAGCGTCTTCCTTTAGACGGACGGAGAGCTGCATACATCCATCCCTAGTACGTATACTGGAATTTGGAAAAGGGTTAGATGGAGCGCTCAAGCTAAAGCTAAAGCCGAAGCCAAAACAGCTAGTGCGCCGCGAGGAGGGAGGAAAGGATCTCGTCTTGTATGAAGGCTTCCGCATCCGCAGATCGTAAACAAGCAGTAAGTACCAAGCTTGGGTGAATGAATGAGGAAAAGCCCTAGTATTAGTTTGGAACGAATTCGAGTCGGGGTACTGTGTGTCAACCACTGGCAGGGTCCAGAACCTGAGAAAGCTTAGTTGATATTATCCCGTCCGTCGGGCGAGGCCGTGTCCGATAGTCAACAGGTAGATCAGACCGGAAAGCTCAGAACGGCGGTCGGTGTCGGCGTTGAGGAAGGATTTTATCGTGCGAGTGCGTGTGCGAGTGCGTGTGTACAAAATCCTGTTTGAAGACACGACGCGGTTTCGGTCGTACAACGCTGGTTCGTCTCTGACACCGTCTGTCCCTCTCGTAGTTGGCACGGCGACGACGACAGCGACGGTGGGGAATCAACACCGACACCGAAACCGAAACCGAAAATATCCGCACGACTTGAGTGAGTGAGTGATTGGGTGAGTGATTGGGTGAGTGAGTGAGTGAATGAGTGTTGACGAGGTGGGTCGAGGGGAGAACAATAGTCTCAGGGCACATGCCAGTGGCGGAGGCTGAATCCAAGCTGGATCCAAGCTAGGGTGGTTGGATTGATATTCCGAGAACGGGTCGGCATGGACGACTCGGACTCGGAGCGCGTCGAGGGCTTTGGACTGGTCGGCACAAGATCAAGCGTCCAATTTCGAAGAACCGAGGTCGAGAGAGAGACTCTGAGGGAAGGGAACGATTCGGAGCAAAGCGGAGCGATAGGATCACATTCAAAAACGACCGACCCGATTCGCTCTGTCGCAGACAGTCTGTAGGGAAAGGCGTTCCGAAGATACAGATAGGTTATACAGGTACAGGTGTAAGTACGAGCTCGGGGATGGGTTATAATCGTATCTTTACCAGTGATCATCAAAAACGCAGTCCCACTGACACCGCCGTGCGCCTAGTACGAGTACTAGTACTAGTACCTCAGGTCGACGTACCCCACGTCAGAGGTAGACGCCGCCCGAGCAGCTATCGGCTCGCCGGTGCGACGAGCGGCGAGCGGCGAGCGACGACAGCGACAGTAATCGACCATGGACCTATTGGCGCTTGTATTGCCATCGATGTGAGATGGGACTGCGTGTGCGACGGTTCCGCGGTTGTAGGATCATATTGGAGAGACGAAGACGAAGACGAAGATGTGTGTGAATACTCGTACAGTCGAGGACTTGGATGTTCCGTCCGAGACGACGAGGAAAGGAGAGTGAGACGGAGACGAAGAGACTAGCGCTCGATGCGAGACGTCGACGTGGCAGACATACTGTACCCGCCGCAGTAAGGTGACGGAGGTGAGAGAGAAAAGATAAGAGAAAACGTAACGGTAAACAAGCGGAAAATATATATTGGTTGCTGCTTCACGGGGAACTTCTCTGCTTCTGAGCGGTGCTTTTTGGGTGCTTGAAAACAAAAATGGCGAGCTTGAGACCGCTCCTTTTCGAGCTCCTTGTAGGGTAAACGGAAAGGGATGTCGTAAAGACGGATTGGCGCTCGACGTGGCTGGTTTGTCGGGATAATGGGATATACGAGGAAGTGGTTTGGGATCAAGAGCGTCGAGTATTTGTACCACGCGACTTGACCACAACACAGCACACAGCGAGCACCGAAGAGAACGCCCTGAGCCCGGCCACAGGCCGATTAATGTCGGGCAAAGCCCCTCCTCGCGGCCCCAGGGCTTTGCTGGGCAACAACCAGGCCCAGCCACAGCCCCCAGAGCCCCCATTGCCGTCCTCGGCTGCAAAGCGCATTGGCGCGGTGCCACCCACTGGGCCCCGTAGTCTCACCAATGGCTTTACCAGCGCCAAAGCAAAGACAGGGCAAGTCAATGGCCGTAACAGTAGTAGAAAGACTCGAGTCCGTTTCATTTTCATTTTTTTTTTGGAATGAATTAATATTATTGTAATTAGTTGAATGGCTGCTCGCCGCACGCGACACCCTCGCCGTCCCCGCCACCGCCGCCGCCAGACGACCCACCCCCGCCACCACCTCCGAGCGAGACCTCGTTTCCCGGCATTGCAGGGCCGTCGTCCCGGCCAGCCATAGCGTTTTCGATGAACCCAAAGGCAAAGATCGTCGCTCCGTTCACCCCGCGTGCAGTCGCGTCCAAAGCACGCCCACAAGAACCAACGGAGCCCGCACCGCCGCGCGTGCCGCCCCCTCCGCCGCCATACGACCCGCCACCGCCCCCGCCGCCTGAAGACGACCCACCGCCACCACCACCGCCCCCGGACGGCCCGCCTCCCCCGCCCCCGCCCGACGACGCGCCGCCTCCTCCCCCTCCACCAGACGGCCCGCCGCCTCCACCCCCGCCGCCATCCGAACCGCCGCCCCCGACGCCGCCGCCGCCAATACACATCCCATACACGATCCACATCAAAAGACCAGAGACAAAGGCCCCTGCACCCGGCCCGTCCGTGTTTGCTCCTTCACAACCACCCCCACCGCCTCCGCCGGCTTCGGTAAAACCGTTCTCGCTTGTGCTTGTCCCGCCGCAGCCTGTGGTGCAGCCGCCTTCGTTACCGCCTCCGCAGGTGATAAAACACGCACACGCGCAGAAGACGCATCCGCTTCCGCCGAGGCCGCAGCCCGTCGCGTCGAGTTCGCGCAGTCCCCCTCCGCCGCAACCGATTTCGTTCTCGTTACCGCCGCCGCCGCCTCCGACGAGTTTACCGCCTGCGCTGCCGCCGAAACCCGCGGACGCGAGCGCGAGCACGAGACCGGCGCGGAAGTGGGATATGCGAGAGAAGCCGGGGGATATGAAAGGGCTTGGGCTTGGGCCTCCGCCTACTGCTACTGCTACTGCTACGCTTACTCCTACCCTTCCCCCTTCCATCCCCGTCCCCGTCCCCCTGCCTCCCACTCATACTCTTCCTCCCGCTCTGCCCCCTGCCCCTGCGCCTTCCGACACGAAACCCCCGCCTCCGCCTCCGCCTCCGCAATCTCAGCCGCCTCCGCCTCCGCAATCTCAGCCTCCTCCGCCCCCGCCCCGCCCGTGCACCCACACCTAAACGCGAACCCACACCCCCGCCCCCGCCTCCGACACCGATAGTGAAGCCGATAATAAAACCCAAGCCCAAATCTCCGTCCCCCCCACCGAAACCGAAGTCGCCGACACCCCCGCCGAAATACGCCCTCCCCGCGTGGCCCCCGCCGCGCTCCGAGCTGCCGCCTGCGAGGGCGTTTCGGGTGTTGTATGATCCTGCGTTGGATGCGTCGGGGTCGGGGTCGAAGGATGCGGCTTCGTCGAGTTCGAGTTCAAGGGAGAAGGAGAAGGAGGGGGATAGGCGGGATCGAGACCGAGGGGACAAAGACAAAGACAAAGCCACCGACACGCACCAACTCCAATCAGGCCACCCGCCCGCCTACTGGCGCGCGCTCATCGCGCTCGTGCGCGAGCGGGGGAGTCCCGCGGTCGTGGCGGAAAGGATACGGGGAAAGCCGGGGAGGGAGATGTTGGTTAGGGTTGAGGGGAGGTTGTTGGTAGGTCTTCTCTCAAGGGGAAGGAGAGGGCGCGGGATATCGAAGAGAAGGAAGGGGAAGAGGGAGGGGAGGAAGAGGGTGAGAAAGGGAAGGAAGAGGGTGAGGATGAGAAAGAGAAAGAGAAAGAGGAAGGGGAGGAGAAGGAGGAGAAGCTGGTTAATGGGGTGTGTTGGACGGAGCAGGAACAGAAGGAAAGGGAGAGGGCGAGGGAGAGGACGCGGACACATTATGCGAGGAAGAGGTGGTCGTGTGCGACCCGCGCAAGGCCCCGGGTTTCCGCCGCCCGACGAGCCTGCGCCCGACGCGGACGGAATTTGCGGTGGTGGCGTATGAGGTGCGTGTTGCGTCCTCGTTTTTTTCTGTCTGTCCATCCACTTCTGCTTTATTTCATCTTTCATTTCCGTCCGTCCACTCTCTTTCATCTTTCATTCCATTCATTTCAATTTTTTCCCCTCCACATAACAACCACATCTAACCTCAATCCCACCCACCCAGCACGACGCCAACTCCCTCGCCCCGCCCCCACCACCGTGCTCCTCACGGGCTTCGCGCCCCTCACGCCCAACGCCCTCCTCCAAGCGCACCTCGCCACGCACGGGCCGGTAGGCCACCTCCACCGCCAGATGGACAGCGCCACGGGCGCGGCGCTCGGCGTTGCCCTCGTGCGCTTCGCCAACGCGGACGACGCGCGGCGCTGCGTGGAGAAAGAGGACGGCGCGCGCGGGCCGATTGCGGGCGGGGCGAGTGGTATGAATGCGGCGGGCGGAGGTGTGGGGGTGCGGGGCAGGAGGAGCGGCGCGCGGTGTTGGATCCGGAGGGGGCGGTGCTGAAGGCGCTGTTGAGGGAGATGGACGAGCGGAGGAAGCGCGAGCGGGAGGAGCGGCGGAGGAGGGAGAAGGAGGCGAAGGAGGCGAAGGAGAAGGAGAAGGAGGGGCCAAGGCCGCGAGTGGGAGTGTCAATGCAGGGACGCCCCGCGCGCACCCGTCCCTCCCGCTCAACCCCTCGCTCGTCGCGGGCACCAGCGCGAGCGGCGCGAACGGGAGCCCGAAGTCGCCTGCGGTGCGCCATCCACTGGTCGGGACGCCGCTGAACAAGGCGCACCACGCCGCGGGGCAGATCGGGTCGCGCGTGCGGCACGGGCGGAATAACGGGCCTGTGCTCTCTGGCGCCAACGCCATCACGCCGGGTTCTGCCAACGCCAACGCCAACGGCAACTCGGGCAATTCGAACGCAAATGGCAGTGGTGGGGGAGGGGAGGGGAGGGGAGGGGGAGGAGAAGGTGGAATCATCTACCGCCCCGACCAGCGAACAGCTACCGCCCGCGCGTGAGCCGCTCGCCGTCGCCGGACACGAGGCTGCTCGAGGCGGCGACGCAGAAGGCGCAGCAGGAGCAGGAGCAGCGCACGGCTGGGGGCGCGGCGGGTGGCGCGGCGACGGGTGGGGGCCGAGCGGGAAGGGCAAGGGCCGCGAGCGCGACGAGGCGGCCGTGGCGCGCGCCCGTGCGGAGGTGCGCGCGGAGCTCGCGAGCAATGGGCGCGACCATTTGAAGCTCCGGGTGGAGCATCTGGCTGCGGTGAGGGACGAGGACGTAATGGGGTTCATGCAGGCGTTTGTGGTCGATAAGGTGCGTCGCGATTTCTCGGCTGCGTTGGAAATACTGATGTGTGCAGGTGCTGCGCGACGACGAGGGCATCTATGTGACGTTTACGGACCCTGGGACGGCGCGGCGCGCGGAGCGCGTGCTGGGCGGGGGATGCTTGGTTTTCGTCCTGTGACGCTGTCGGTGCACCCCGCGCCCGCGCCCGCCGCGCCTGAAGCACCTGTTGTGTGGGACGACAAGCGCTCGTCGAGAAGGCGCAGGAGATGGTGGAGAGGGAGCTGCGCGAGTTGCTGGAAAAGGACATCACGGACCGCATCGTGGGGCCGCACCTGCGGCGCCTGGCGGCCGAGCGGCGCACCACCAGGACGGGGCCGGGGCCGGGGAGGGAGGGCAGAGGAGGGGCGGAGGCGAGGGGGAGCGGCCTGTTGCGGTGAAGCGCGACTTGAAGACGATGTCGTTCAAGAAGGCGAAGAAGGACGTCGAGGTGGAGTTGCCGGCGGAGGAGCACGAGGAGGAGAGGGAAGAGGAGCAGGTTGTCGTTGAACGCCCGAAGAAGAAGCGGAAAAAGGAGGCGGCAGGAAGCCGAAGAAGGTGCTCGAGGAGGATGTCGAGTCGGAGGACGAGATGGAGCCGGGCGAGGTGTGGGCGGGCCAGAAGCGCGCGGTCTCGGAGGAGCGGGAGGAGGAGAGGAGGACAGCCGTCAAGGAAGAAGGTCAAGCTCGAGCTCGACGCCGCCGTGGTCAGCGTGAAGAAGGGGTCCAAGAAAAAGAAGTCCCCGAGAAGAAACGCAAGGCGTCCGTCGAGGAGGTCGTTCTGCCCGACGAGTACGACGCCCCCGCGGTCGCCAATCTTCGGCTTTCCTCCGGATTCGAATCCTCGCTTTCGCCCTCGCGCTCCCCTTCGCCGTCTCGCTCCCCCCCGACTGCCTACGCCGCCTCCGAATGTCTTGGACGAAGGC
Organism: Mycena leptocephala; assembly: GCA_029378395.1. Taxonomy (NCBI): domain Eukaryota; kingdom Fungi; phylum Basidiomycota; class Agaricomycetes; order Agaricales; family Mycenaceae; genus Mycena; species Mycena leptocephala. The sequence continues at coordinate 4,684 of JARJLF010000694.1, read as the reverse complement.
ATATGCGAGGACGACGAAGACATCTACTACGCCAAACTCGTGCTCTCTGGCCTCGACATCGAGCCCAATCTGGACCCGCTGCCGCTACCGCCCTCGGAAACCGCGCCGTTCTTCCGCAAACACATCACCGGCTCCGCGCGCACGGAGGGTTCTACAAGATCACCCATGCCGAGAAGATCGCGTACGTCACGCAGTACCAGGCGCGCGCCACAAACGTTACGGCGGTCGTGCCCGTCGACGAGCCGCCACTGCAGCACGTCGAGTCGTCCCGCTCGAATCGCGCCAATGCGCGCCGCCGCGCACAGGGCTGGAGGAGATCAACCAGGTGCAACGTGCGGTCGCGCTGTCCAAGGCGAGGCCGCGGCGAACGAGCTGAGCTTCAAGTTCAACCAGCTGCAGACGCGCAAGAAGCATCTCAGGTTTGCGCGTTCGCCGATCCACGACTGGGGCTTGTATGCGATGGAGAAGATCTCGCGCGGAGAGATGGTGATCGAGTATGTCGGCGAGGTCATCCGCGCGCAGGTGGCGGAGAAGCGCGAGAAGGCGTACGAGCGGCAGGGATCGGGAGCAGCTATCTGTTTCGCATCGACGAGGACTTGGTGGTGGATGCCACGAAGAAGGGTAATCTTGGGTGCGTCAAAGCCGCTTTGCCTCCCGGCCTGCAATGAATATACTACTAACTCTCCGTGTTCATTAGGCGTTTGATTAATCATTCCTGCGATCCTAACTGTACAGCCAAAATAATTACGATTAATGGGGAGAAGAAGATCGTAATCTATGCAAAACAGGAAATCGAGCTCGGGGACGAGATAACCTATGGTGCGAGACGGAGCTTTGTAGCCCCTTTCCGAGTTCTGACTTGTACTTCCAGACTATCACTTTCCATTCGAGCAAGACAAGATTCCTTGTTTGTGTGGATCTGCCAAGTGCCGGGGCTTTCTCACTAGAACTTCTATAATTCGTCGTAAATTTTATACGCTTTTCTTATATCCATACCCTCATCAACTGCATATCATTTGTTTGTATCTCTCCAATGTCATGTTTTGCTTTCGGACCGCGGTCTTTTTGCTGTGATCTTGCCACTGGTCTCGCTTTTTTCCGCCACGCGTCCGGCCCGGGCTTGCCAGTTACCCCTATTTCGCTGTATCGAAGCACACTCCCGTTTCTTGGCTCGCAACGAACTATCTGTGCAGCAGTGTCTTTCTTCAAAGCCAGGGCAATTGCTTAATTAGGACGCCAGCGGTTGTTTGTTGCGTATGTGTGCCTGACTCTGATGCGATCGTTTCTCCCCCTTCAAGCCAACGCTCATTGCTGACCTATGGCGGATGAGCTTCCCGGGCCTGTCGACCTATTGCCACCCCAGTTCCCGGGACATATTAATATCGTGTCCACAGCTGGCCATGCCGTTGGATGAACATGATATTTGAGGATGGAGTGTGAACGGATTGTCCAATTGCGTTATGGCCCGGGGAATGGAAGGTGACGCTAGGCTATGTAATCCTGGACGTCTCTGAGACTCGACTAAGACTCTGACATTCATTCTTTGTTTGGTGCTTAAAGATGCGAAATTAGTGCCAGACTTTTCCATTCATGACCGCTGAACCATATGAAACCAGGATCCGCCCAATTTATCCAAATCTCATTCGAAGATAGCTTATGAATATGCCTGCGAAACTACTGGCCGATTGGGAGTACGTGTGCCGTCTAGCACAAATTTGGAAAGCTTCAAAGTTGAAGTTCTGCCACTTGACGTTCTAGTGTCTAAAAGTAACAAATTGTTCCCACATATGTGCCGCTCATTTGCCGAGCATAGCTTGAAGACGTCTTTAACACTCACACTGACCATATCCAACCAGCGCACTGGGATCCTAGACCGTCTCCTTCATTGAACCAACCGAAAACAAAACATGAATCCCAAGGGTCTGTTCACTTTCTCATTCCACTCCTCCATCTCACTATTTCACTTTGAAGATGCCATTACCGAGCTCAAGGCTCTAGCAGACATAATCAACGGCTCCATCTCCACGATTGAGAAGTCTATGAACGACAACTCCTTGGCATACCCTTCGCCCATTACACCCTTCAGCGCCGAGTCCGAAGCAGCGAGAAGCCTCCCTGAGGTGCAAACGGCAGGGTTGAAGATCGTATCTGCAGCTGCCCAAATAATCGCTCTGGTTCGTCCTCCTTCCTTGAGCATGTTTGCGTATGCTCTACAGGTGCTGCTTCATTTCTTCGTGGATGAATTCTGTACTAAAGGAAGTACAGTTTCACGTCTCGACTGCGATCAGAATTGCAATAATCACTCACACAGCAGAGATTCTGCGTGACGGCGGAATGCAGGTATGGATTAGAAGTCCTGAGTTGTAGAAAGATTTTCACAATACAGTGTATAGGGAAAACACGTCGAAGAAATTGCAAAGCCAACCAATATCGATCCGGCAAAACTCGCGCGTGTCCTGCGTCTCTTAGCCACAAATCACATTTTTGTTGAGGTCTCTCCGGATGTATTCGCCAATAACCGACTATCTTCGATGCTAGATACAGGAAAGAGTGTGGAGGAAATTATTGAAAGGTATGCACGCCCACCCACAGATTATTGAACTTTGTTAAACTTTGTTCGATTGGTAATAGACCGGATAAAAAATATGAAGACACCATAGCTTTTGGCGCACTTCTTGAACATTTGTGGGTATTGAGATCTACTCAGCCATCCTATACTAACGAACCATGTAGGACCGAGGATGCTTTGACAAGCTCGAGCGCTCTTCCGGATCTCATTGTTGATCCCAAGGATGGTCTTTCCAATGACCCAAACAAGACAGCATTCAACAGAGCCTACAAAACGGAACTTCCGTTCTTCGAATGGTTCGATCTTCCCGAACAAGCGCGTCGAATGGCCCGCTTCGCCATTGCTATGCACGCCGGATCGAAAATATTAGCTCCTGATGCAATTGTTCAAGGTTGAGTAGGACGGGATTAGGTTGAACCAGCAGTGATAGTTTATGCAGGGTTCGACTGGAAACAATATCCTGATGGCTCACTTGTTGTCGATGTCGGAGGCGGTATTGGGTCACAGTGCGCAAGTTTAGCGAAACATTATCCGCAGCTCTCCTTTGCTGTCCAGGACCGATCTCCCGTCATTCGAGAAGGACTTGAAGTAGACCCTGCCTTTTGCATTATGTTTCTGGGCTGATTTCGTCTCCCTCTGAAGTTTTGGAACAGTCAATTCCCCAGTTACATCGAATCTGGGAAAGTTATATTCGAAGGTACTCGTCACTTTTGAAGACCCGCGTCTCCTATTGCTCACTGGATCTTTAGCACATGATTTCTTCACTCCGCAACCAGTTCGTAAAGTCGCAGTGTTCCTCCTCCGTATGATCCTGCACGACTGGTCGGACGAGTATTGCGTCAAGATTCTCCGTTATCTCCGTGCCACTGCAGACAAATCAACCAAACTTCTCATTATCGAAAACATCGTGTCATATGCGTGTACAGACACTCTTACTAAGGACATTCACGGTGCGGAACGTCCACCCGCACCCGCACCCCTTCTCCCCAACTTCGGACACTCCAACACTATCGCTTATTATACTGATCTAACGGTGCGCTTGACCTCATCGATGCCTAGTTCGACACTGATATTTTTCCTAAAGATGATGTCGCTGTTGAATGGCCAGGAAAGAACGGTGCTTCAGTTGAAGGCTCTAATGAAACAAGGTGGCTGGAATCTGGTTGAAGTCTATCACAGTAATCCCTTCGCGGTTGGTCAATCGAAGGCCATCGGCATTCCGATCTGAACTATTATACTCTTTTGGGTTCCGGCACTAAAATTCAACCGTCGCAAATGCGTGGATTTTGGTGTTTTTGGTGTTCATTTTTTCCCATTAAACTGTACACACATCGTATACAACGACGCCACTACAATTTGGCATGTTTCTACTTACCTCTCTGAGTGGAAAAAGTGACATGTTAGGAAGCCCTAAAACGCATTCGTAATTAAATCCCTGGTACGAATGTTCTCGAAACTGAAATTGTTTCATTTCGTTCCACAAATAACTGTTATGGCGTCTGATAATAACATTTTTTTCCTTTTAGAAGCGGTAGAAAGCTTGGTGGTAAATTGTCTCCTTCAACCGAGTTGTTTTAGGTAAGCGTAACGATTACTTAATTAGGACCCAGGCGGTTATTTGTTTGCCAATGTGTGCTTGATGCGATCGTTTCTAGCCGTTGTTACCCGGAACCTTCATGGTTTCTCGATTAGAGGACCACTGGTTCCATCGGTGCGCTCGCCACCTTCCCTAGGTTCAGCCCTGGCCCCTGAATGCGCTCGTACGCGGGATTCTAGGTTCTCTGACGAGCACGAATTCACCAAACCCATGACATACGCGCTCTTGAAATCATGGAGAAATACTCCGGTTTTGGGCTTGCTTTCAGAGAATTTGACGAATTCAGGTCTGGATCGTCAAATTTTCAACTACTTTCTCTCGTTCTGGAACCTTTTTCGTGTAGCTTTCCCATTCGCAACTCGGCATCCTTATAACCGACGACAGTCAGAGATCGTGTCAACTCTGACTTGTCCTGCTATGTCTTCCAATCTCCTACTTTCCTGATCGTCCTCTCAAATATCCGCCATCATTTGACGGGAGGATCCTCAGCTCACCCGAAATCCGTGATTATTTTTGGC
>JARJLF010000693.1:0-146704 GCA_029378395.1 Mycena leptocephala | reverse complement strand
GTGCCTGTCTTGACCTGGGGCGATCCCACCGGCTGGGATGACGACATGGGCAACTGGGGCCAATCTTCGACGACCTGCCCGCCAACCCGCCCTGGGGCGACGGTACCGACTGGGAACGTCTCCCGTCATCCCACCCCGCCTCCGCAGCCTCCAAGCCAGGCAGATGTCGAGCTGAGCGCCGCCAGCGCCACCTTCGAGTATGACCCCTCCTGGGTAGGCAACCTAACGATGGGACTCCATGGGGCAAGGGCGGGTGGGATGAAGATCTTCGCATCCCGCCACATCTCATTGGACCTGCGTCTGACTCGACTGGCGAAGACCCCACGCCCCCCGATGGAGCGCCTCTCCGTCCGCCACCACCGATGGTCCCGCTTCCGTTGATGCCTAAGTACATGATGTCGTTTTTACATGCTCCAATTCCATACGCTTTTTTCACCCGTCATTAATATTAGAACAGAACAAATGAGGATCTCAAGAAGTGTGCGAACAACAATCTCTGATGCGCTTCCATGATGCGCGATGTGCGCGCGCGCGCACCCTCCGAGAGCTCAAACTTACAAAGCCCTCCCTTCCCCGTTCTTCGAGCTGCCCCATTCTTCGAGGCAGCGTCGCCCATTTCCACCAGTATCCCCACCGCCCAAATTAACTGTATCAAGAACTTATAGGATGTAGTTGCCAAGCCATCATCAGCTGAGAACAAGCCATCTCGCTGATTCTCAGCTGATGATGCGGTCCACGCACCGGATAATTTTGCTCCGTGAGGTCTAATATGCGAACGGCCCACGCACCCGCCCCGGGTCTTTGCGCGCAACGAAACGTCTGAGCGCAGCTAAAGTATTTATTCATTCAAGCCAATGGGTTACAACACGCATGATTGGCATACAAAATTTTCAGCAGCGTCGATTTTGGGAACTTTGCCGAGCTTCTGCAAACATTGTCAGCACGAGTAGAAGTCATCGCTGGGGCGAACCTTTTCCAGCGCGCACTAATTTTCTTTGTTCCTCTTTCTGCTTTCGTATCTCTCGCGCAAGCGACTCTCCTTCAGCCTGGCAAGAAGGACCGCATCCTCCTGGGTTGCACGAGCTGTCGCAACAGCTGCAAACGAGTTGGTAGATCTACCATTTCGGGGTTTGGGACGAGCGCGCATGATGGCGGCGGGAGCACGGGCCGTCGAAGACGCCACAGGTAACCCGGGGATGGGGATTAAGGAGCCATTGGGGTGGAGCGTGCTGGTCACTGGTTCGGCCCAACCAGGGACAAATGTGAAAATGAGCCCGCCGTCGGGGACATAGTCAGGGCGGGGTTGAGCAGCACGGCGCGCCTCGCGCTCCGCTTTGGCCCGCCGAAGGGTTTGCCAGTATTCTCCCGAATGTAGGATCTCGTATTTGGGCATGAGGAAGAGAATTAGCGAGAGAGCACTGCTTTTTGATGGTACAGTACGGCCACCGAGGTGCTTTCAAGTCCGTTCCAGGTATCCAAAAAAATCATAGAAAATTGAGAGACCATTCAATAGATGCAAGCAATGATGGACCGGTTTTTTGGAACGATAGACGGGAGTGAGGATTGTGGGGAGCTAACTGGATGATTGGACGCGCACACACCACGGCTTTGCGCGGTGCACACACCACGCGGCCCCTAAGTTGAGACGGTTTTCGAATATATGGGCGCAACAAGTACAGTCTACACACAGAAGTCTTACTGGGGCTGCATAATTACATCTTTGATGGACTCCCAGAATCCTGAGCAGTCTCTTGATCCTAATGCGCCTGAGGGTCGGATGCAACGGCCACTTCAAGTGGGATGGATAAAATATTCAAACTGAGGGTAATTTGAGTTTGAAAAATCTTAATAAATTAGAAACCTATCGGAGAGTATGTAGGACCACTTTGGTATTTTTTTGGGGAAAGAGGAGCAAAATAAGTGCGAAGGTGCACTCGGTGGTAGGATTCCATACACACTTTCAATCGTGCTTTGGCAGTTTCATGGACGGATGTCACTTTGAGTTGGGAAAAATCCGTAAATTCGCAGAAAGTATAAAATAATGCATTCAGTCTAAAAACTGAATCCCGAGGGCTCAGATTGAGGAATGAGTTAGTGAGCGACGAAAAAACCAGAGATTGACCTTCCCGGCAAGTGCCGAAAGGCTGAAGATGTGACGTGACATTACATTTGTCGCAACTTTACTCCCCTCTCCGCTCTTACCCTTCTCCTCGATGGGACGCCCACGGCAGCGTATTCCGCCAGAAATAGATGATTCCAATCCAAAATCGATGGCCCGTTATAATAAATGGCGCTCGTCTTATCTGTACAACTATCAGTAATGCTTCTCCCTTCCGCCTCGCGAGTCGCGTCCATGCTAACACAAGTTTTTAAGAAACAGTGATGATCGGAATCGAAAAACCCGAGAGCGCATGAGACGCCTGCGGGCCAAGCAAGCGTTAGACTTGCCCCAGGTCAAACAAGAGCACTGGAAGCCAAACGCGCCGCCCAAGAACGGTACCGCGAGAGGTGCGTCTCTGTTTTCATATTTGTTACGTCCGTCTGATGTCTGCCCGAGGAATCGCGCTCTTCTTGCCCACAAGTCCCGCACCCACCGGCGCAGCTTGTCCTACCGTCGTCGAAATGTGATAACCCGCGCCTCTCGGCAGGCCGCACGGGAGCGGGCTGCGCTCGAGGTTGCCGTTGCGGGGTTAGAGCCCCGCAATAGTAGCCTCGATGGTAGCCTCGAGAACTCAGACGACAACTCAGACAGCTCTTCTGACTCCGACACTTTTTCTCCCAGTGCTGGTGAGGACGACGGCGATGATGAGTGAAGGAAGGAATAGCTGCGCATTTGTACTCTTCTACTCTAATATATCTGTGCTGATTTCTGTCCGACGAGCAATTTCTAGCAGTGTCGTGTGATTTGTTGTCGTTTCCTGTTTGGGACACCCGTATCTTGTTCTTACCCGTCATTCGCAAATGGCAACTCAAAGGTGAGGGTCTATTACTCCGTCACTACTTGCTAGTAACTTGGCGGCCGTTGCTGCAGCCCCGAGAACCCTGCTATATCCGTGATGCATTCAGACAAGAACCTGTCAAGCGATGGCCATCGCTGTGAGAGGCGAGTTCCTCTAAATATTTGTGAACAGAGCCAAACCTTACACACATTGCTAGCCATCCACCGAAGCGTGTCTCCAGAAGGGCGAAACTAACATGAACATCGATTGGATTTTCCTCGCAAGGAACGGCGTCAGAACACCCATTATTTATTCCTACGATATTGCTTGTCGTTTCGCGGGGCCCTCGGTCGTTTCGCGGGTCCTCAGTCCCAGTTTGGGACCCAGTAAATTCTGTGAATTATCTATTACCTGCCCTTGCCAATACACGACTTTTGTAAAAAAAAACATCCCCGTAAGAAAACACTCCAGCGTGGAAGCTTTCGCCATTCATGTACAAACAAAACGATCTCATCGTCTGACTGTGAGTCGGCGAACATCAACATGTGAAGATTATTCTCCGCTTCCATGAACTACCGTTGCGAGCCGCCTTTTCATCCTGACCCCGAGGGATCCTCCCGTCCCGCCCACCAACCGGAAGGTCTATCTTGTCACTGGAGCACATGTGTCCAAAATCGGCGGATACACTTCATGGTGCGTGAACAACATTTAATGTGTTTATTTTACTGGAAATTGGACAGGCACTCTGCCAATGCCGCTTATGGACGCGTTTCTGGGGCGACCGCTAAAGGGTACAGCAATTGGGAACGTTTGAGGCGCGCTTGGCATGCGGGTTGTGATCAAGGCGAACATGCCCATCTCGCCAACCCGGACCTCCTCGAAACACGGTCGCCGATTGCCAGCAGTTCACAAGTGGGGCCCATGCCCGCAGTGCAGAGCAGCGCGGGCCACGAGGCGCCGATTTCTCCGCCCTTCGCTGTTTCATCATCAACAGTCGTTCTCCATCACCTGTAGCCCTGCCCAGATCATCAGATGACCCCCCGCCATATGCTCCTGCCTTTCCCGCCTCGACTTCCCGCCAGCCGTCGGACACGGCCGACGTATACGCCATCCGCATTGGCCGACAAGGCGAGATATTCCACAGCGCGGCTGAAGCGCGCGCACGATTTAAGGCACTGGAACGAGCGGGCAGCGTTGCTGGGTTCGTTATCTCGTCGTCAGTTGACAACTGCATCGCGTGGATCAACAGTGCGCCATCTGATGCCGAGGTTCGGGCTGTGGAGAATGTTCAATGGGCGTCGGACGACGAGACGGACGAATTGAGGATCGCAAATGTGTCGTTGGAGGAGTGAAGGCGACACACTGCGTAAGTACCTGCTCTTATACATTTTGTTCTGCCTCTCCACGACAAATACATCTCTTTTGGTCTTCCCATTTCGGTCATTTGGCCATCTCGACATTAGATTTGTTATCTTCCAACGCCTTGCTTTGAAGATGGGCAAAAAACGCAAACGGGACGCGTACACGCACGACCCCTCTATAGCAAAGTCGGTGACGTCCACGGCAACAAACCATCGGGTCCGCGAGGAAATCCGACCCGCTGCACCTCGATCCCCTGAGAAACGTCGCACTGACAATTTCGATGATTTGATGGGGTTTGACTCAATGGATTGGGCAGGCCCGCCCATAATTGCAGAGGCCCTGCTGCTATCAAGATTAAAAAGAAGGCGCCGCGCTACGAGAACTCGGTGAGCTTTCTAAATGTTGTTCTATTGGATGGCGGGGCTCATATTTTATTTGTCATGAGGACCACCCTGTCAAGACTTGGATCCCGTCGCGGGATATCAGCCTTGATGGCCTGCTGCGGCAAGAAGGGCGCGGGGCCTGGTGGACGCACGGCTGCGCGCAATGTCAGGAGTCGAATCCGTCTTGGCGTTGTGAGGATTGTTTTGGCGGGCGTTTGCTCTGCATAGCATGCGTAACAGATAAACATCAAGATGAGCCATTGCATATTTTGCAGGTGAGTCTTTATTCGGTGCTACCTACCATCTAACAGAACGCCAGGAATGGAGGGCGGTTTCTTCCGTCCACGGACGATCGGGATCTCGGGCTCACATACCAACTGGGACATTTGCCCAGGGAGGAATGCGAGTTCGGCGCCTCACGCTTCCTGTCAAAGGCTTCACCGTCCCCACAACAACGGTATTCACAGTCGACATCAATTTCTGCGGCTGCCCGGGCGCCGCATGGCCCCTTGACCAGCTTTTGGATGTGGGGTGGTATCCAGCTACGACCAAAGATCCCTCGACCGCCGCAACGATTAGCCTGCTACGCCGCTTTCACAAGATGAACCTTCAAGCTCGTTTACCAGCCTACGACTTTTACAATGCGCTAGTACTTCTCACCAACGGGGCGGGTTTGCGAAAAATACCGGTGTTATTGGATGCCAAATAGTATAAACAAGCGCACTAATAGTTTTTTAGAATCGCCTACCTCAGTTCATGGACATGATCCGCGAATACCGTCATCTCCAAATGTGTAAACGAGCGGGACGTGGCCACCACCCGACGGAATTGTCGCAACCGAGCCTGGCGAGCTGGCAATTCCATGCCGTGCTTGTCCTCACCCGGGATCAATTTGCCCGAGGGGTGGGAGGACGCACCTCCAGATGTAGCGTAAGTTTTCGTTTCGTGGGTGAACGCGCCGGTGCTCACGAACGACTTGACTTAGATGGTTATATCGGCTGTTGGTGTCGAAGGACGCCAACTTCAAAATGAAGGGACGCGACCGCTCCTCGAAAGTAAAGGATCCCACCCTGGGTCCTGGTTGGGCGTACATGGTTGCCAACGATGATTATCTGAAGCATTTAGTTAAATATGTCAACGAGGATGAGGTAAGTAAAGTGGTGGACAATTGAAGCGCGATTAACTTTTATGCAGATTAGTCACTGTGTTTCTTTCGCGGCGCTTTGGTCTGCCAACAACAAGAGAGCGAAGGGTCTGCACGCGTCCGGGATTGGGTCAGTCAGCTGTTCACGGCATGAAATGTTTCGGCCTTTGGGGACTGGAGATCTCCAAAAAGGGGAAAGGTATGTATCGGGAATTGAATACATTCAAAAAATTGACAACGCGGAATATAGATACAGTAACATGGACTATCTCTTCTTCTCCAGCCTCATCGGCATCACCGTGATAACGATCGTCGCAAGCTACGACATCGCGTGCCAATGGTCGCGCAACTTCTTGACTCGGGCTAAAGCGATGCCTGACGCCATGAAGCTGCCAAACTGGATCAAGATGCTCTTCAAGGTACCGAAAATTTCACTTGCCTCCGCACGTCAAGGAGTGCCACGGCCCGTATTCTTTCAACTACACGAAGGGTGTTGGGCGCACGGATGGAGAAGGTGTCGAGCGAAATTGGTCGTGGCTAAATTCATGCGGCCCGGTCAATCTCAGTGATGGGCCGGGGTCTCGTGAGGACACGATGACGATCTGTGCGGATTTTCTAACTGGAAGAAGACGTAGACTTCGGTAAGCGGTGTTTCCTTTACGGGTATGTTGACACTGACTTTACATTAGGCAACTCGCTTCTGCGAAAGATGGTATTAGCGATACCGCAGGCGATGTTACATAGCCGCGCCTTTCATGCGTTTACCGAAGGCTTACGCGAGGGTCATGAAGAGGACTTGTTAAAATGGAGAAGATGGTGCGGGCCTGGGAGGCGGATCCGACACAGGAGAATCCTTACGAGTATGTGGAGGTCGAAGGTGTGTGGTCCTCATATATAATGGAGCGTGGCTAACACACAAGTAGCGGAGACCATGGCAGATGTCATGCGTCGCATGCGGAAGAGACCATGCGCGAGTCGTTGAGAATGGTGCAGCTGGTCTACACGAGAAGCCGGCGGCATTTATTCTTGAGGGATAGAAGTCGAGGAGGCTCAGTGAGTGATCTTTGGTTGATGAACGTGTCAACCTGAAACGTGATTTCAGAGAGGCAGTGTTGCTGGAGGCAAAACACCGGAACCGCACCACGATTCAGGCTACCAACCTGCAGCGGCAGCGGACGCTGCTGCTCGGGAAGATCTCTAAGCTGCAAGACATCCAGGACCAGTACATGCCTGGGTTGCGCCAGTGGCCGCTCGCCAAAGCCCGGCGTTGCCAGCGCGTAACAACGCCAAGCCGGAAACAATCAAATTTACCTGCCGTCTTCGATACCGGCTCGGGAGCGAGAGGCGGTGTGCGTCGCGGGGCTGGCAGAGCAGGAGGATCGGCTCCGGAAGGCCCAAGCTGAGGACGCACTCCGGACCTTCGGCGGGCCTCGAACGCGGACCTTCGCGCATCGTTTCAAACGGAAGCACTTGGCCGGCCAGGGCATGTACACGAAGAGCCGGTCTTTGCTCGACACGATCGAAGATGGCATTCGTGATGCCTCATCACGCTACCGAGTCGCCCGGACTGCGCTCTTGGAGCTGCGTGGGCCGGGCGATTGGGAGCGGGTACTGCGGGTACTGAAGAAGGACGACATTAGGGGGATGAATGAGAGGCTCATGAATGAAGAGGAAAAAGACGATAATAAAAAGGCGCGCCGCTAGCGGGGTTCAACGAGGAGGATGAGGTAGATGAGTACGGCGAACCCGTGGATCTCACGGTACTATTCAACCTCGAGACGGGCGAGGGCAGACGATTGCTATCTGGATTTGGTATACGGCGGTGCAGACCAGCGGCAGATGACCCCGCGGACGGGCCATTACGTCCGGATCACACTGCAGATGGGTCATACATCCGGGTGAGTCAAGCGTCGAGATTCGTATTCATTCATTGACGGTGAATACATAGATATACGCATTGAGTGGATGAAGGCGCGGGCTCGCGCGGACCGGTGGAGGGAAGAGGTGATGATGGTAGAGGAGGAAATGCGGCGCGTCCTCGCATATTGCGTTTGGAAAGCAAACTGGTGGGGGGACAGAGCCGAGCCCACCAGGGCCCCGGGGCGCCAGCCGTTGACAGCGGAACTCGCGGAGGGCCTGCGCGCTATTCCCTAGAACAGCGGCACCGCGAGACCCAGTGGACCGTGCAGTGGGGCGCGAAAGTGGGCCGCTGTCCGTGCGCGGGCTGCCATGGTGCTGCGGGACGATATCATTGATGTTACGGAGGGGGTTCTCGTCCCCATTGAGGTTGAGTTGGACGACGACGATGAGCAGGGACTTTTTGAGGACGAGGCGTTCGAGGAAGAGGCAGAAGAAGATTAGTTGCCTTTTTGGGACGCTGGCGTGAGTGCATTTGCGTGTATTTGTCTACATCGTCTACTTTAATATGATTTATTTAAACGGGAGATCCCCAACGGCAACACCCGGTGATTGATCGCATTGAATATTATTATCTGGGTTACCCGAGGAATGAGGATCACCCACTATGATGTGGAGAGGCATGCCGGGGTATGCCGTGGTGTACGATGATGCCATTGTGGCCGGCAGGGGGTGCACATTACAATGTGCACCATGGCTGGTAGGTAAATGGTCGCGTATTAACGTGCACCCCTGGCCGGGCCAGGGCACATTGAAATGCCCCTACCGGTACTGTTGCCCCCTCCAGCACCATTGAAGCACTCATCGCTCGCTCGCGTGCTCGTTGCATACACAGCCCGCGAGTGCCCCAGCCGACCTCGCTTCCGCTTGCACAAGGCGAAGCGAGATGAATGAAGCGAGATCAAGGACGAATGACATGGGTGGGGGCGGGTACGTGCGTGCGTGGCTCGCGTACGGGTGGTGGTGGTGGAGATAGCGCACCAGAGCACCAGCGTACCAGCGCAGGAAAGAGGGTGGGCGTAGGATATGCATATCCTGATGCACCTCTAACGACGTCAATGGCGCAAGCGCATCCCCCAGTCGTAGCATATAGGATGGATAACGAGACCACCGAGATGAGAGAAGGGAAAGGAAGAGAAAAGAAGGAAAATAGAAAGAAAATAACACAGAAAAAGGAAGATACGCACATCTCGCCCAAGGCTGCTCGCTCTCCGCATCGTCCTCCTCCCCTCCCTCTCCGCTCCCATTCGCTCAAAGTCAAAGTTGATACCCAGCCCCTCCCCACCGCGATAGCGTGAGGACCCGATTGTAGGAAAGCATGCGTATGGTGTGGTTGTGGCGGCACAGGCGACGCCGAGCACCTCCACTGCTGCTGCCCCTGCTAGGGCATCGCGACCTGCGCCTGGTAAGCCTGCACGCAACAGTACCGGTAGGGGCATTTCAATGTGCCCTGGCCCGGCCAGGGGTGCACGTTAATACGCGACCATTTACCTACCAGCCATGGTGCACATTGTAATGTGCACCCCCTGCCGGCCACAACGGCATCATCGTACACCACGGCATACCCCGGCATGCCTCTCCACATCATAGTGGGTGATCCTCATTCCTCGGGTAACCCAGATAATAATATTCAATGCGATCAATCACCGGGTGTTGCCGTTGGGGATCTCCCCGTTTAAATAAATCATATTAAAGTAGACGATGTAGACAAATACACGCAAATGCACTCACGCCAGCGTCCCAAAAAGGCAACTAATCTTCTTCTGCCTCTTCCTCGAACGCCTCGTCCTCAAAAAGTCCCTGCTCATCGTCGTCGTCCAACTCAACCTCAATGGGGACGAGAACCCCCTCCGTAACATCAATGATATCGTCCCGCAGCACCATGGCAGCCCGCGCACGGACAGCGGCCCACTTCGCGCCCCACTGCACGGTCCACTGGGTCTCGCGGTGCCGCTGTTCTAGGGAATACGCGCGCAGGCCCTCCGCGAGTTCCGCTGTCAACGGCTGGCGCCCCGGGCCCTGGTGGGCTCGGCTCTGTCCCCCCACCAGTTTGCTTTCCAAACGCAATATGCGAGGACGCGCCGCATTTCCTCCTCTACCATCATCACCTCTTCCCTCCACCGGTCCGCGCGAGCCCGCGCCTTCATCCACTCAATGCGTATATCTATGTATTCACCGTCAATGAAATGAATACGAATCTCGACGCTTGACTCACCCGGATGTAATGACCCATCTGCAGTGTGATCCGGACGTAATGGCCCGTCCGCGGGGTCATCTGCCGCTGTCTGCACCGCCGTATACCAAATCCAAGATAGCAATCGTCTGCCCTCGCCCGTCTCGAGGTTGAATAGTACCGTGAGATCCACGGGTTCGCCGTACTCATCTACCTCATCCTCCTCGTTGAACCCCGCTAGCGCGCGCGCCTTTTTATTATCGTCTTTTTCCTCTTCATTCATGAGCCTCTCATTCATCCCCCTAATGTCGTCCTTCTTCAGTACCCGCAGTACCCGCTCCCAATCGCCCGGCCCACGCAGCTCCAAGAGCGCAGTCCGGGCGACTCGGTAGCTGATGAGGCATCACGAATGCCATCTTCGATCGTGTCGAGCAAAGACCGGCTCTTCGTGTACATGCCCTGGCCGGCCAAGTGCTTCCGTTTGAAACGATGCGCGAAGGTCCGCGTTCGCAGGCCCCGCCGAAGGTCCCGGAGTGCGTCCTCAGCTTGGGCCTTCCGGAGCCGATCCTCCTGCTCTGCCAGCCCCGCGACGCACACCGCCTCTCGCTCCCGAGCCGGTATCGAAGACGGCAGGTAAATTTTGATTGTTTCCGGCTTGGCGTTGTTACGCGCTGGCAACGCCGGGCTTTGGCGAGCGGCCCACTGGCGCAACCCAGGCATGTACTGGTCCTGGATGTCTTGCAGCTTAGAGATCTTCCCGAGCAGCAGCGTCCGCTGCCGCTGCAGGTTGGTAGCCTGAATCGTGGTGCGGTTCCGGTGTTTTGCCTCCAGCAACACTGCCTCTCTGAAATCACGTTTCAGGTTGACACGTTCATCAACCAAAGATCACTCACTGAGCCTCCTCGACTTCTATCCCCTCAAGAATAAATGCCGCCGGCTTCTCGTGTAGACCAGCTGCACCATTCTCAACGACTCGCGCATGGTCCTCTTCCGCAATGCGACGCATGACATCTGCCATGGTCTCCGCTACTTAGTGTGTTAGCCACGCTCCATTATATATGAGGAACCACACACCTTCGACCTCCACATACTCGTAAGGATTCTCCTGTGTCGGATCCGCCTCCCAGGCCCGCACCATCTTCTCCCATTTTAACAAGTCCTCTTCATGACCCTCGCGTAAGCCTTCGGTAAACGCATGAAAGGCGCGGCTATGTAACATCGCCTGCGGTATCGCTAATACCATCTTTCGCAGAAGCGAGTTGCCTAATGTAAAGTCAGTGTCAACATACCCGTAAAGGAAACACCGCTTACCGAAGTCTACCGTCTTCTTCCAGTTAGAAAATCCGCACAGATCGTCAATCGTGTCCTCACGAGACCCCGGCCCCATCACTGAGATTGACCGGGCCGCATGATTTAGCCACGACCAATTTCGCTCGACACCTTCTCCATCCGTGCGCCCAACACCCTTCGTGTAGTTGAAAGAATACGGGCCGTGGCACTCCTTGACGTGCGGAGGCAAGTGAAATTTCGGTACCTTGAAGAGCATCTTGATCCAGTTTGGCAGCTTCATGGCGTCAGGCATCGCTTTAGCCCGAGTCAAGAAGTTGCGCGACCATTGGCACGCGATGTCGTAGCTTGCGACGATCGTTATCACGGTGATGCCGATGAGGCTGGAGAAGAAGAGATAGTCCATGTTACTGTATCTATATTCCGCGTTGTCAATTTTTGAATGTATTCAATTCCCGATACATACCTTTCCCCTTTTTGGAGATCTCCAGTCCCCAAAGGCCGAAACATTTCATGCCGTGAACAGCTGACTGACCCAATCCCGGACGCGTGCAGACCCTTCGCTCTCTTGTTGTTGGCAGACCAAAGCGCCGCGAAAGAAACACAGTGACTAATCTGCATAAAAGTTAATCGCGCTTCAATTGTCCACCACTTTACTTACCTCATCCTCGTTGACATATTTAACTAAATGCTTCAGATAATCATCGTTGGCAACCATGTACGCCCAACCAGGACCCAGGGTGGGATCCTTTACTTTCGAGGAGCGGTCGCGTCCCTTCATTTTGAAGTTGGCGTCCTTCGACACCAACAGCCGATATAACCATCTAAGTCAAGTCGTTCGTGAGCACCGGCGCGTTCACCCACGAAACGAAAACTTACGCTACATCTGGAGGTGCGTCCTCCCACCCCTCGGGCAAATTGATCCCGGGGTGAGGACAAGCACGGCATGGAATTGCCAGCTCGCCAGGCTCGGTTGCGACAATTCCGTCGGGGTGGTGGCCACGTCCCGCTCGTTTACACATTTGGAGATGACGGTATTCGCGGATCATGTCCATGAACTGAGGTAGGCGATTCTAAAAAACTATTAGTGCGCTTGTTTATACTATTTGGCATCCAATACACACCGGTATTTTTCGCAAACCCGCCCCGTTGGTGAGAAGTACTAGCGCATTGTAAAAGTCGTAGGCTGGTAAACGAGCTTGAAGGTTCATCTTGTGAAAGCGGCGTAGCAGGCTAATCGTTGCGGCGGTCGAGGGATCTTTGGTCGTAGCTGGATACCACCCCACATCCAAAAGCTGGTCAAGGGGCCATGCGGCGCCCGGGCAGCCGCAGAAATTGATGTCGACAATGTGAATACCGTTGTTGTGGAGGACCGTGAAGCCTTTGACAGGAAGCGTGAGCCGCCCGAACTCGCATTCCTCCCTGGGCAAATGACCCAGTTGGTATGTGAGCCCGAGATCCCGTGTCGTCCGTGGACGGAAAGAAACCGCCCTGCCATTCCTGGCATTCTGTTAGATGGTAGGTAGCTACAGAATAAGACGACTCACCTGCAAAATATGCAATGGCTCATCTTGATGTTTATCTGTTACGCATGCTATGCAGAGCAAACGCCCGCCAAAACAATCCTCACAACGCCAAGACGGATTCGACTCCTGACATTGCGCGCAGCCGTGCGTCCACCAGGCCCCGCGCCCTTCTTGCCGCAGCAGGCCATCAAGGCTGATATCCCGCGACGGGATCCAAGTCTTGACAGGGTGGTCCTCATGACAAATAAAATATGAGCCCCGCCATCCAATAGAACAACATTAGAAAGCTCACCGAGTTCTCGTAGCGCGGCGCCTTCTTTTTAATCTTGATAGCAGCAGGGCCCTCTGCAATTATGGGCGGGCCTGCCCAATCCATTGAGTCAAACCCCATCAAATCATCGAAATTGTCAGTGCGACGTTTCTCAGGGGATCGAGGTGCAGCGGGTCGGATTTCCTCGCGGACCCGATGGTTTGTTGCCGTGGGACGTCACCGACTTTGCTATAGAGGGGTCGTGCGTGTACGCGTCCCGTTTGCGTTTTTTGCCCATCTTCAAAGCAAGGCGTTGGAAGATAACAAATCTAATGTCGAGATGGCCAAATGACCGAAATGGGAAGACCAAAAGAGATGTATTTGTCGTGGAGAGGCAGAACAAAATGTATAAGAGCAGGTACTTACGCAGTGTGTCGCCTTCACTCCTCCAACGACACATTTGCGATCCTCAATTCGTCCGTCTCGTCGTCCGACGCCCATTGAACATTCTCCACAGCCCGAACCTCGGCATCAGATGGCGCACTGTTGATCCACGCGATGCAGTTGTCAACTGACGACGAGATAACGAACCCAGCAACGCTGCCCGCTCGTTCCAGTGCCTTAAATCGTGCGCGCGCTTCAGCCGCGCTGTGGAATATCTCGCCTTGTCGGCCAATGCGGATGGCGTATACGTCGGCCGTGTCCGACGGCTGGCGGGAAGTCGAGGCGGGAAAGGCAGGAGCATATGGCGGGGGTCATCTGATGATCTGGGCAGGGCTACAGGTGATGGAGAACGACTGTTGATGATGAAACAGCGAAGGGGCGGAGAAATCGGCGCCTCGTGGCCCGCGCTGCTCTGCACTGCGGGCATGGGCCCCACTTGTGAACTGCTGGCAATCGGCGACCGTGTTTCGAGGGAGGTCCGGGTTGGCGAGATGGGCATGTTCGCCTTGATCACAACCCGCATGCCAAGCGCGCCTCAAACGTTCCCAATTGCTGTACCCTTTAGCGGTCGCCCCAGAAACGCGTCCATAAGCGGCATTGGCAGAGTGCCTGTCCAATTTCCAGTAAAATAAACACATTAAATGTTGTTCACGCACCATGAAGTGTATCCGCCGATTTTGGACACATGTGCTCCAGTGACAAGATAGACCTTCCGGTTGGTGGGCGGGACGGGAGGATCCCTCGGGTCAGGATGAAAAGGCGGCTCGCAACGGTAGTTCATGGAAGCGGAGAATAATCTTCACATGTTGATGTTCGCCGACTCACAGTCAGACGATGAGATCGTTTTGTTGTACATGAATGGCGAAAGCTTCCACGCTGGAGTGTTTTCTTACGGGGATGTTTTTTTTACAAAAGTCGTGTATTGGCAAGGGCAGTAATAGATAATTCACAGAATTTACTGGGTCCCAAACTGGGACTGAGGACCCCGCGAAACGACCGAGGGCCCCGCGAAACGACAAGCAATATCGTAGGAATAAATAATGGGTGTTCTGACGCCGTTCCTGCGAGGAAAATCCAATCGATGTTCATGTTAGTTTCGCCCTTCTGGAGACACGCTTCGGTGGGATGGCTAGCAATGTGTGTAAGGTTTGGCTCTGTTCACAAATATTTAGAGGAACTCGCCTCTCACAGCGATGGCCATCGCTTGACAGGTTCTTGTCTGAATGCATCACGGATATAGCAGGGTTCTCGGGGCTGCAGCAACGGCCGCCAAGTTACTAGCAAGTAGTGACGGAGTAATAGACCCTCACCTTTGAGTTGCCATTGCGAATGACGGGTAAGAACAAGATACGGGTGTCCCAAACAGGAAACGACAACAAATCACACGACACTGCTAGAAATTGCTCGTCGGACAGAAATCAGCACAGATATATTAGAGTAGAAGAGTACAAATGCGCAGCTATTCCTTCCTTCACTCATCATCGCCGTCGTCCTCACCAGCACTGGGAGAAAAAGTGTCGGAGTCAGAAGAGCTGTCTGAGTTGTCGTCTGAGTTCTCGAGGCTACCATCGAGGCTACTATTGCGGGGCTCTAACCCCGCAACGGCAACCTCGAGCGCAGCCCGCTCCCGTGCGGCCTGCCGAGAGGCGCGGGTTATCACATTTCGACGACGGTAGGACAAGCTGCGCCGGTGGGTGCGGGACTTGTGGGCAAGAAGAGCGCGATTCCTCGGGCAGACATCAGACGGACGTAACAAAATATGAAAACAGAGACGCACCTCTCGCGGTTACCGTTCTTGGGCGGCGCGTTTGGCTTCCAGTTGCTCTTGTTTGACCTGGGGCAAGTCTAACGCTTGCTTGGCCCGCAGGCGTCTCATGCGCTCTCGGGTTTTTCGATTCCGATCATCACGTTTCTTAAAAACTTGTGTTAGCATGGACGCGACTCGCGAGGCGGAAGGGAGAAGCATTACTGATAGTTGTACAGATAAGACGAGCGCCATTTATTATAACGGGCCATCGATTTTGGATTGGAATCATCTATTTCTGGCGGAATACGCTGCCGTGGGCGTCCCATCGAGGAGAAGGGTAAGAGCGGAGAGGGGAGTAAAGTTGCGACAAATGTAATGTCACGTCACATCTTCAGCCTTTCGGCACTTGCCGGGAAGGTCAATCTCTGGTTTTTTCATCGCTCACTAACTCATTCCTCAATCTGAGCCCTCGGGATTCAGTTTTTAGACTGAATGCATTATTTTATACTTTCTGCGAATTTACGGATTTTCCCAACTCAAAGTGACATCCGTCCATGAAACTGCCAAAGCACGATTGAAAGTGTGTATGGAATCCTACCACCGAGTGCACCTTCGCACT
This sequence comes from Mycena leptocephala, assembly GCA_029378395.1. NCBI lineage: Eukaryota > Fungi > Basidiomycota > Agaricomycetes > Agaricales > Mycenaceae > Mycena > Mycena leptocephala. Next base: position 130,913 of record JARJLF010000693.1, on the reverse strand, counting down.
TATTTTGCTCCTCTTTCCCCAAAAAAAAATACCAAAGTGGTCCTACATACTCTCCGATAGGTTTCTAATTTATTAAGATTTTTCAAACTCAAATTACCCTCAGTTTGAATATTTTATCCATCCCACTTGAAGTGGCCGTTGCATCCGACCCTCAGGCGCATTAGGATCAAGAGACTGCTCAGGATTCTGGAGTCCATCAAAGATGTAATTATGCAGCCCCAGTAAGACTTCTGTGTGTAGACTGTACTTGTTGCGCCCATATATCGAAAACCGTCTCAACTTAGGGGCCGCGTGGTGTGTGCACCGCGCAAAGCCGTGGTGTGTGCGCGTCCAATCATCCAGTTAGCTCCCCACAATCCTCACTCCCGTCTATCGTTCCAAAAAACCGGTCCATCATTGCTTGCATCTATTGAATGGTCTCTCAATTTTCTATGATTTTTTTGGATACCTGGAACGGACTTGAAAGCACCTCGGTGGCCGTACTGTACCATCAAAAAGCAGTGCTCTCTCGCTAATTCTCTTCCTCATGCCCAAATACGAGATCCTACATTCGGGAGAATACTGGCAAACCCTTCGGCGGGCCAAAGCGGAGCGCGAGGCGCGCCGTGCTGCTCAACCCCGCCCTGACTATGTCCCCGACGGCGGGCTCATTTTCACATTTGTCCCTGGTTGGGCCGAACCAGTGACCAGCACGCTCCACCCCAATGGCTCCTTAATCCCCATCCCCGGGTTTCCTGTGGCGTCTTCGACGGCCCGTGCTCCCGCCGCCATCATGCGCGCTCGTCCCAAACCCCGAAATGGTAGATCTACCAACTCGTTTGCAGCTGTTGCGACAGCTCGTGCAACCCAGGAGGATGCGGTCCTTCTTGCCAGGCTGAAGGAGAGTCCGCTTGCGCGAGAGATACGAAAGCAGAAAGAGGAACAAAGAAAATTAGTGCGCGCTGGAAAAGGTTCGTCCCCCAGCGATGACTTCTACTCGTGCTGACAATGTTTGCAGAAGCTCGGCAAAGTTCCCAAAATCGACGCTGCTGAAAATTTGTATGCCAATCATGCGTGTTGTAACCCATTGGCTTGAATGAATAAATACTTTAGCTGCGCTCAGACGTTTCGTTGCGCGCAAAGACCCGGGGCGGGTGCGTGGGCCGTTCGCATATTAGACCTCACGGAGCAAAATTATCCGGTGCGTGGACCGCATCATCAGCTGAGAATCAGCGAGATGGCTTGTTCTCAGCTGATGATGGCTTGGCAACTACATCCTATAAGTTCTTGATACAGTTAATTTGGGCGGTGGGGATACTGGTGGAAATGGGCGACGCCTGCCTCGAAGAATGGGGCAGCTCGAAGAACGGGGAAGGAGGGCTTTGTAAGTTTGAGCTCTCGGAGGTACGTGCGCGCGCGCGCGCACATCGCGCATCATGGAAGCGCATCAGAGATTGTTGTTCGCACACTTCTGAGATCCTCATTTTTCTGTTCTAATATTAATGACGGGTGAAAAAAGCGTATGGAATTGGAGCATGTAAAAACGACATCATGTACTTAGGCATCAACGGAAGCGGACCATCGGTGGTGGCGGACGGGAGAGGCGCTCCATCGGGGGCGTGGGGTCTTCGCCAGTCGAGTCAGACGCAGGTCCAATGAGATGTGGCGGGATGCGAAGATCTTCATCCCACCCGCCCTTGCCCCATGGAGTCCCATCGTTAGGTTGCCTACCCCAGGAGGGGTCATACTCGAAGGTGGCGCTGGCGGCGCTCAGCTCGACATCTGCCTGGCTTGGAGGCTGCGGAGGCGGGGTGGGATTGACGGGAGACGTTCCCCAGTCGGTACCGTCGCCCCAGGGCGGGTTGGCGGGCAGGTCGTCGAGAGATTGGCCCCAGTTGCCCATGTCGTCATCCCAGCCGGTGGGATCGCCCCAGGTCAAGACAGGCACTAGCATTGTAAGGAGAGTGTGGAGGGGAGGGAGAACACATACCGGAGAGCGCATCATCATCAGCGGCACTATCTGTACGAAGGTTAAGAGCCTTAACGAAGGATCGAAAAAAAAAAAAAAAAGAAACAAACCTGGGAGATCCGTGGCGGCGCCGCTCTGGGTATCATTCGAGACGGCTGCAAGAGCATCCCATGCCGCGGCATCTTCCTCGATGTCAGCTATACACCAAGAATGTGTGAGTGTGTTTGAGGCAAGTAATGGATCGGGCGGCGACACACCAGAAGTAATGAAACCATCCTTGTTGTAAACAAGGCGCGGAAGAGCTGGGAGAGAAAAGTTAGTATGAGTATATGAGACTAAAAACAGTAAAACCCACGACGAGCACGATTACTGGAGGTCGAGGTTCGGCGGGGCATGACGATAAACAAAGACAGGAGCTTGAGGGTTGTGCCAAACAAGATCAAATACGTCTTGTGTCTTTCCGCATTAAAACGCTCACGACAAATGGGTCGGCCGCGCACCGGGAAACCGCAAGGCCGGAAGTCGGACTTCACTGGAGAGAAGAAGAGCTGGCTGGAGAGTTTTCACCAAGATTTACTGGATGCAGGCTTTGGAGCGGCGGCGACCCAGGCGACGTTTATTCGGACGTTACGAACAAATTCTTGCAGCGCTACGGATACGACCTGCCGTTTAGTGACAATGTCGACGGTGACCCCCTGGACCACCCACCGCCAGTATTGGATCCGGTTCCCGCCGAGGAGAAGAAACGGCGAACCTCAATCCGGGCCAAATTGCGTGCAGTAAGTGGACGTGCCGCTGGGAAATGCAAAGTGAATATAACTGACATGAACTTTGTACAGAAAATCGCCAACTGGTACCGCACGCGTTATCGCGGGAAGAAAGTGCACGGCGCGTCGATCAAGAACATACTGTCCACGATGCACGCGATGACGGGACCCAATGCCCGCCCGCGTCGCCAGCCCACTGTTGTGGTGTATTCGAAGCTCCACTACGAGACGCGCGTCAAGCCCAAATTCGACGCGGAATGGGCTACAGTTAAGGATACCACGCCAGCCACTGCGCGGGTGGCTCTATGTCGGGACTTTGTGCGCAAGTGTTGGGACAAGGAGACAGATGAATTCAAGGAGTCGGTCGAGAGGGAGGCCTCGGAGATGCACCGGGCCGCTCTGGAAGAATGGAAGGGCGCGAGGAAGGTGCCCGAGCGTACTGCGGAGACCTATCACCAGTAAGTGACGTTTGTGATGCAGGCCGGAAAGAAACTCACTGGCTTACGCTAGGGCGTTGGAGAGCCTGGGTGATGTGGGGATACCAATGGCCGATGCGATGGCGGAATATCTCGGCGCGCACGTTGTAATCTTGGTTGTGGGGCCGGTCGGCTCTGCCAAAGGTGAAGTGGGTCTGCGAACGTACGTGACCTACCTCTTTATCGGCCAGAACAAGACTTATACCTCACAGGGTTTTCTCCGATACTGCAGGAGGAGCGACGAGTAGAACGTGGGCCCAATTCGACCACGCAGGATTTACCGCGATGGAGGCATCAGTCACGCGTTTTGGTCGCGCGTTTTTCAGTGAGTAGGAGCTGTATTAAGAAGGGAATCTCAAGTGCTGACGAAGATTCAGTGAAAGCTCAATGTGAGGAGCGCGCGTGGCCTCCGTTGCCCGAAGACGCGCCGATGCCGAATCTCGACAACCTATTGACGATAGACCAGAACCCGAACTCGGCTAAAGCCCCTGCAACGGCAAACATGGGCCCTTCCGCAACGGACACGCCTTCTACTACAACCTTGCCGGCGCCCGCGCCCTCTGATAACATTCCCGTTGCGGCGGTTACCTGTCCCATTGGTCGGAGCGCCGATGATCCCAACATTGCGGACGTGGTCGTGGAGGATGAGACCCCTTCAGACGGCATCGACCGCACGGACTGGTCAGAATCTCTCATTCAAGCCCACCGCTATTGTTCCACGAAGGCGTGGGGCGCCACTTGGACGGCGTTGCTATCAGCGTGGGTGCAGTTTGAGTGGTTGAATTACCATCACGAGGACAACGGGCGTTTGAGCTCCAGCGAGCGGCCCAGCGAGATACCGCAATGGATGAAGGAGCACAGGGTGTACGATGACTACGAGGTGGGAGAGAACTTTGGGGAGCAGCTCCTCGGGTGGTGGAAGCAGCTCGGGCCGAGGCGCCGCTGGCAACAGCTGGAGAACGAGAGGTGCAGACCAGCCCGTGACGCCAAGGAATGGGAGGACTGGGGGCGCCTCGGTTCGTCGGGTCGAAACGGCCCATTGCTAATCGTTCTCGGGCTGGCGTGGTGGGGGCAGAAGATTTGGAACGAGGGCTCAACGGAGGGTCTTGATGGGGGTGAAGCCGCGTTGGCAGCGGCTGACTGGCACTTCCTGGTGGAAGATCTCACATGGGCCCTCGACAAAATCCTCCAGAGAGACAGAGAGGGTGAGGAGGCAGAGGAGAAGGAACAGAAAGAACGAGAGGTGGAGAAAGAACGAGATGAGAGCGCCCGACAGGAAGCGGAGAAGCAGAAGAAGGGAAAGAAGGGAGGAGCCAAGTCCGCGGCGAAAAGGCAAGTACCAGAGCCGCTGTCGACGGCGATTACGAGACTGACCTGAATATTCAGAAAACGGGCGGATGATGAGGATACAAACCCGGCGCCAGCAAAGCAGCGCCAGAGAGGACGCAAGGCTGCCCAAGTACAGCAAGTTCCTCCTGCGGTACCTGTCGAGAGACCAAAGCCCCGACCGCTCACAAGAAGGTGAAGATCATTTAGTTGCCTAATATGTCAAATGTCAAAGCTAATAATACGATCAGTAGGGTAGCGGCTGCCACCCCAAACACCCCGACGGCGACACAGGCAACAACGCCAGAGAGATCCCCCGTGCTGCCGGCGGCCCTGCCACCCACCAGCAGTCTCGAAAACGCAGTAACCCTGAATGGTAGCATCCCGGTGACGGCGGCGGCAGATCAGCATGGGAACACTTCCCGCAACGCCACCGGCACTTCTCAGGCTGTCCCCCACGCTGTCCTCGCAGTAGCGACATTGTCCTCCACCGCCGTGGCAACCTCCAGCATCCCCACCGTCCCAAATACGGCGCCGACATCCACGGCAACCGAGTCGGCATACGCAGAGGGCTCCCTGACGGTTCCACCTGCGTACGTTTCACCCGATGACGTGCACAAAGTGATGGACGTGGACGTACCCGAGCAAGAAGCTCCAAAACTGGATATCAGTGTTCTCCGCGAAGAGCTGGCGCAGCTTCAGAAGGGCTTGCAAATTGAGCCGGATCCCATTGACCCTTTCGCTGCCGACCCCTTCGCGGCCGACCCTTTCGCGATGCTGACGCCGGACGAGCTGGCAGAATTGACGCCGGAGGAGCGGGCAGAAATGGAGCTGGATCCAGACGCCGACGAAGAAGATGGCGACGAGAGCGGCGGGAGCGACGAGGGCAGCGGTGAGGATGGGGATTAGCTGTGAAACATCCCCGCCCCCTGGACTCTGGCAATGAAATAATGGGCGGCCCGCCGGCCAGAAAAATATCTGTTGTTTATTGATGCCTGTAATCGCCGCGCCCTCTTTTTTTGCACTGATATAGTTTGATTCTTTGTAACGGACACTCTTGTTTTCTATATGAATATAAATGCCAGTTACATTGTCTTTATTCTATGAAGGGTGACGCGGAAGCTCCGAGGTATAACAAAGCAAAACAAACCTTGACAGGAGCGGCTGCAGATAGATCAAAACATACGCTTTTGGATATCTAGTGAGAAATAAATTGATTTCGGCACCGATGCGGGTTTCTAGTAAACAAAGGGAAACAAGGGGTGTCCTTGCCGGCGATGCTGAGAATCAGAGGAGTGATGCCACACCGGAATACGCTGCGATATTAGCCGGCAGGGGGTGCACATTACAATGTGCACCATGGCTGGTAGGTAAATGGTCGCGTATTAACGTGCACCCCTGGCCGGGCCAGTGCACATTGTAATGGTCCTACAGGGAGAGCTCGAGGGGGAACGAGCGGCGTGTGGGCGTTCGACGCTCTGTCCAGCGTCTAATCTCGCGTGTCCTCTCACAGGACATATGGGATGGAGTACTTCCTCGCGGCGTCGTATTTTCGAGGACGCAGGATGTGGGCGAGCGTCTATCCTCTCTATGAGGAGAAGCAAGGCACGCCGTTCCATGTGTGGGAGGCGGCAGATCTGTGACTGGAGATGTTCCACGGTGGACACCATGTCTGGGTTCGCTTGGTGGTTATACGACGCTTCAGCATCTCACGACGCATGTCTTCTCGCAGGACGTGTGGGTGGTGGGGTGCAGTCCTCGCGGCGGCGTCTTATTTAGACGTCAGCGGGCGTCTATGCTCTGCTCTGCTCTGCGATAGATGACGAGCGAGTGTGCTGGGTGTACGATGCGTTGCCTGGCGGCGAAGGCTAGGACGTGTGTGCTTTTGCAGGACGTGTGCGGTGCGACAAGCACGCCGTCGTCTGTGCCTGACTCGCACCCTCTCGTCTTTACACGATGAGTGCGTGCCTTCATGCTATCCCCACAGTATGCGCGCGACGACTCACACGTAGCCCAGACACCGAGAACCGAATGCTTCATTTACCCCCTCACGCGCCAATAGTCCGCTGTACCAGTCGATTGACAGGACGTGTAGTGGTGGGACCATGCCCATGGCCGTGCGCTCCATCTCGCTCCTGATCTCGTCTCGAGCCCTGCCGCGTCGCGACAGTAGTTCTCCGCTAACTCATTCTCCGTCATATCGAACTTACGTTCACTTCATTCCGCCTGCCTTTTCCTGTCTCTACAGTTCCGTTTATCTCATGCTTTTATATTATCCTTTCCCTACCTTTTCTTATCCCTTCTCTTTCTGACCCCGACGATCGTGGTGCTATACTGACGGCTTTTTCTTTTCTTTTCTTATACAGCAACGCAACGTGAGTTTCCACCTTTCTCGTCGGCTTTATTCGGGTTTTCTTGCATCGGATTTCTTTCCTATTTTTTTCTCTTTTTGTGAGGGGCTATTCCGTTTCGGGGGAGGGAGCGAGGTTTTGCCTTTGGATTTGGATTCGATTTTGGACTGCTTGCTCGAGGTGCGGTGATAAGTGAGCTCTGAACCTAGGATGGAAACTAACAGAAACAGCCAAAACAAAATACTACAACCAAAGAATCAGATGGAACAGACGAATCTAATCCCAAACAACCAATAGTATGCAGCAACTGCGGTGTAACATTCGTTCCAGAGGTACCAGACGAGTGTCAGTCCTGATTCAGAGCCTTGTAAAGGTTGATCGGGAGAAAGTTTAATTCAAGAAGTCGTTGTAAGACGTAGCAAGCGTTTGTTATGTACGAAACTAAGAGATCCCCAAGGATATCTGTTTCGGACACCAAGACTTGAGTCGGTTATGACCGACTATGACGATGGAAACTAAGGATCCCAAAAGGATTCTGAAGTTTCCAACGCAAACAACACATATAGAGTTTATTGGAATGAAGGGAACCGTGAGGTTCACCAATATTCCAAAGCGAAACTGAAAGTTCCACAAAGTTTAACAAAGATGGTGGTGGTTCCAGACAACAAAACAACAAAACAAGACGATTCCAAACGATTCCCAACCCAGTTCCCAACGATTCAAGGTCCAAGACCGGCGATTCTATACGATTCAAGACCCAAGGCCAGCGATTCTATACGATTCAATACGATTCAAGACCCAAGGCCAGCGATTCAATACAATTCAAGAGCCACGCTCAGACGTTTTATCCAATCCAACAATGGTGATATTCCAACTCCTACAAACTGACGTTGGTAGGTGTCCGAAGATCGACTAGAATCCTCCCAGGCGCAAGCACAAGGCTTACTAGTGGGGGAGGATTCAGTGCCGACCCTAGAAACACCTCTAGCTACTTATACAATCCAAAATATGACTATGACAAAGAAAGAATTAAGTAAAAGGTCCGTTTAACCGCCTCGCAATCCGTGTATCCGTCTTGGCAATTAAAATATAACGAGTCCTATTGGTCGGGGGCACTGAGCACGCCATTCCGGGTATATTCCGACCGTTCCTTGGTAAGATTCTGCACATGGTGGATTGATGGCAGCTTAGACATCAACCACCATGTAGCCCTTTAGCAATGTAACTTGCTTTTTGAGAGTATCCCTCGAAGGTCTTCATGGAAACTAGAGTCTCCAGCCATGTAGGCTTCGAATGATACCCCACTTCGAGTGTGGATTCAGGATGGATACTCCAGGACGCTCCTATCACCCAAAGGGGAAGTCCTGGGAACTCCGGGATCGACGATCATGTGTCCCCTTCGCTTACTATCCCACTCTGATGTCCGTTGCCGAGTAACCGATGCTTCGGCTACAACCGAAACACTGCCTCCGCGTCCCTCACGTCACCTGGATCGACGCGAACGCGTCGATACTACCAAATAGATAATCATATAGTTGCTCGTTACTTTGGTCCTCGGCGTTTCGGTTGTCGAAACTACCGAAACTATCGATACCAACGAATCACCCTCTGGTTTGGTTGGGCTACACATTCTCCTACACGTTTCGGAGCGAGACTATGTCAGAAACACCTCTGGCTTCCACCAGGGTGTTGTCCCGTTGCTCTTGTGATGCTGGCCACAGGCCAGCTACTTCGGGTTCTTAGTACTGCCTCTAGTAAATGATACAATAGGAATGAACTACACATTTGAAAAGCGAAAAATATAGCATTTTCATAGGTGTGTTCATTCACTGCTTATCAGCGGTCCTGCGAACGGGCTGCGTTTCGGCTTTCTTGCCCTTGGGCTTGGAATTGGCTGGGACGGGATGGGAGGAAGACGTCTCCACCAAGGGTGGGGTGTATACATCTCCGGTCCTCGGTTCTCCCAGTCTACCCCTCCCTAATCTGCGTCTTCGACTCCCGTCACGCAGACGGGGATGTGCCTTGCGACTCTGTCCTGGAGACGTGGATGTACAGGCAGAAAGGGGAACAGAGGTGCGGACACAGGCGCAGGTGCAGTCACCCGCGTGGGTGTTCCGGCATCCGGTGCAAGGAGCACGGCGTATGTGCAAGAGGGATTGGCGTGCTGGTGTAGTACATATCCAAATGCGGTAATCCAAAAGAATTAATAACTCAAGTGCAAAATGCCCTCGCGTGTGCTCATTTCTCATCCGTTCGTCCTCGGACCCTCCGGAAATGAAACCGATATATGTTTAGTCCTAGACTACCTCCAACGAATGACAAAAGTCGAGCAGCCATTGGATGGTTTCGGGCTACCGAACAGGAAGGCGGTTTGATGGGGAATCATCGTGGTGCATCAAAACGTTTTTCAGCCAGTTCCAAACGGATTCTCAAACGATTTTTATATTCCAATGGTACAGATCCATAGCCTTCATCTAAACCACTTCCGAAGGCAAATGGGTCAGAATTGAGCCGATGTTTTGCACTTCGAAGACATTCTGCATTGCAAAATTAGTCATAGTACTTGTTCGATGCGTACCGGTACCTTCAGAGTCAGTACTCATCGTTGGACTCAGGGAATTTGAGGCGTGCCTAGGGATGGAGACAGAAGTTTTGTGGTCTTCTTCAGCAATGCGAGCAACAACGTTACATCTGATGAGTGCACATTAATGCTAGCGTTGAGAATGGCGCCATCCCAGCGCTCAAACGTTGTGTTGGCCCTCTCTACGAACCGCTTCACGCTAAAATCTGCCATATTAAGCTCCTGTACTTCTAGTCACGGTAATATTATAATCCTTGTCGTTGTTGGTTGGATTTCCTTTCTTTATGCCGAGAATGAGATGTGCAGAATTCATTCGGGTGCGATGTATCACAGTAGTCAGGCCAAGCCCAATGTTGCTACCAGTCCCCACGAATATACGAGTAAGGCCCATCAGGTCCGCGCAGGCGAGACGAATTGATTTGGCAAAAAAAAAAAAAAAAAAGACCTAAACTTGAGTACACCTGCTGCCCGAAGACCAGATAGCGACAGGGAGAAGTGGCTAAAATCAACAAGAAAGAAGTTGTTGCATGTTTATGTGCGGCGTTTCAAAATTCGGACTGTCTCGCCAAGTCGATAGGAGTCTCAACTTGGTCTCAACATACTATGTGGATTCAACAGCACTAGATGCACCAGATTCCGAGGAACCCGGTGCTTTGCCATTGCAGGCCACATTTCTAGATGCTAAGATGTAAAGTGATTCTTGAATGAGCTGGAAAATATATCGCAACGCATCGCCAGAGCCTGTGAAGGTCAGAAGAGGCGGCGTCTGAGATGCACCTGGACGGAGGGAATTTAGCTAATATGGCAGTGAAATTCCTAGGAACCACTTGAAACCTACATTTTGGAGCGGTAAGTTGAAGAAAGAAATTGTGGCAGTTACCGGAAGAAATTGGGATCAAAGCGGACTCGGAAAACGGTACAGCTTCCAAGCCCGGGGAAAGACACAAGGCCATTGGAACTTGGTTCATTTATAGCTATAAATCGCAGCAAAAGTGCGCAATCCAAGTATTTAATTACTCAGTTGCACTGTACATGTGGTCTGGTTTACATCCGACATTCAAAATCCATCAAGTCCAATAATGACGCGCGCAAAGTCACGATTTTGGCCCATTTTTGGCTATTTTTTCAACACATTGGACAGTTTGGGGCAGAACCGGACCCATCCATTTTTGTCTCTTGATAGACTTCACACTCTTGGCATTTTTCTTGCAATCTCAAGGGTGTCAGCCCAGAAAATGTGATTGGCCTTGGCGTATCATGTTGAATCCTTGAATATTTACCTGCAAGCTACGGGAGAAGCCACAAGGCCATTGGGACTTGGCTCATTTTTTATTTGATCTTAACCATTGCCAAGCCGCGGATTATTAATTAATATTTCAAGGAAGAAGTAAGTGCTCTTGATCCAGCCGTAAATCACAATCGAAAGTGCCTAATCCAAGTAGTCAATTAGTCGCTCACGCTAGTCTAGTTTCCCAAAGTCCATTAAGTCGAATAATGACGCATGCAAATTCAGATTTTGGCTGTTTTTTTTTCCCCCACACATTGGGCAGTTTCGGCAGAATGGGCCCATTCATTTTCGTCTCTTGATGGACTTCACACTCTTGACATCATATTATTTAAATATCTTCCCTGCAGTCTCAACCATTTCAACCTCAAACTTGTGATCAGACCGACGGGCCGTGTTGAATTTTCGAACATTCAACTTTAATTGTTGCGTCAGACTGGCCAAATAATCCAAGTGCCCCAGGTCAAAGTGCTACTTCACAAATTGTATTCCGTAAGTGAAACAGAACTTTGCGGAATCTACTGTAATGGATTCTCCAAAAAGCTCAGAGAATAACTTATCTCAAGCTAAGCCTACTATGGCAGCACTTACTTTTTCGGTGAGCAGGCAAATCCAACTGTCCCTTCACAAAGACAACAAGAACACAAGTTTTGAGGCAAAAATGTATGTCTGTCTCATGTCCTCTCTTTTACATCTCATCGTTATACCAGACATAATAACTGGAGTCATTGGACTCTTTGCAGGCAGAAGACACAGACACAGTAGCACCATAACGATTTGGTTCAAATTTGCTTGGCAGGATTCTTGGTTCTGGTACAGGCACTACCTCCAGTTCAGACTCTCGTGCTACCCAGCACAAATAAATTTAAATGATTGCAATGCGGACTTGTGTTACAAATATATATTATTTCTTGGTCACAAATCAACTCCCTCGTGCGCAGAGTCTGGTTTCCCCGCCTTGTACCACATAATATTGTGCCGGAGTTCGTGTAGTGCATAAGTAAAATCTAGGTGCTCAAATACTTCGGTGTCTGCAAGAGCTGAGACACCTTCTGGCCATCGACTAATTACGTTGAGTGCATCGACCGCCAGCAGGTAGGGATCCCTGGAACGCGGGGTTTCAACATTAAGTTTCCTACAAGATAGTATATGTCTGATCCAATGACTCACCTAGTGAGTACCACAAGCTGCTGCAAAAGATTCAAGTCCAAAATGGCTGGCACAATGGGCTCATAGCCAGCTAGCGCTTTCACGAGCCAGCAGGTCTGAGCCACGACATCCGGCTCCCGGGATTTGAGTAATTTCAAGATGTGGTCCTGCACCTTTGCATCGACCATAGCCTGTGCTCCCTCTAACCACCATGCAATCGCAGCTAATGTGTACAGGGCCCACCAAACAACCTTATCATCTTGGTCACTGATTCACATTAAATGAAAATCTGTGTTAAAAAGGATATGTACCACACTCACTTCAGGAGAGCCACAAGTCGTTCACAGCCCCTCATCTCTAAGATGTGTGGTATGGTGCACTCGTGCTGCACCAGGCTGCCTAATAAATTGCATGATGATCTCCTTGCCACAGGGTCTGTCGACCCAAGCATTTCCCAGATGTAATAGAAAACAGGTGAATCCACCAGGGCTTGCGCATCATCCTTAGATTCATAAACTCTGCTGCTGAATGTCTTCATCTTGCGGGTCAACTCCCGTACAATGGTATCCTTGGTCGACGATGAGACAAAGTCCCACCTAGAGGAACATCAACACATCAGCCAACAAGCTCAGGCAATAAAATGTTAACACCTACGGCAAATAGGACCAATATATCTCCAACATCTCTGTGGAAAGTGGACTGTATTCGTTCTTTCTGATGAATTCCATTGCCTGGCGGTGATACATCCACCTCATCAGCGGCTTTGCCACTGCATGAAGGTTGATCGTTGGTCCGTATCGGAGCAGCGAATTGCCATCCGACCACCAACTCTGTACACTAGCAAGGGTGTCTTGTCGAGTCAAGGGCGGCATGGGGGGGAGGAGAAAGAGGGAAGGCTGTAGCCTCGTGCCATTTTGCATGCTGTGCAAATGTGACTCATGATCGATGAACTGTTATGTAATTTTCAACCGATGTCTGTGTGGGGATGCGGGCCGATAGAAAGACTTACGTTGGAGGTACAAAAATAATTTCAAAGGTGAGAGTGGAACCGGGGTTGCTGGGGATTTATTATAATAATATTACATGTATTTCGTAGAGGAACTGTACTTGGATAAATAAGACCTTCGCCTGCGGCAGCGGGTCCCGATCTCAGAGCTGTTATTATCGGGATTTGTTATGATATTATTTTATAGAATGAATATCTTCGTCTGCGGATTCATATCTCAGAGCTACCGGTCAATTATTTTTGGGGGGTTTAAAATTTTATGGCTGAATTTTGGGCAACATTCAACAGCTACTGGTCCAGTGGGTTGACAGGGGCAGCTACATGTACAGCCTAATAACGGCAGTGGGCGGTGAGGCGTGGGAGATGTATACCACGTCCCCGTCCACGTCATACGGCTAGATTTTTGCTCGAGTCCGAGATAGTGTGGTTGGGTCGGGAAGGGTTGGGATTCCAGAAGGTGTGAAAGATTGAAGAAGTGCGTTACGACATGATAAATAGAGCCTTAGGTACAGTACGGGCAGAATCCGCAGGTGGGTAAGGGAATGCATCCGAGGTTGGCAAGGCGATGTTGGGTATTGGATTGGATGGATAGCTGGATTGTTGAGAGGGAGAGATGATATACGTGTGTGGTATAGTCGAGTTGAGTTGCGGGGTTGTGTTTTGAAAGGCAAGTCCGTCGTTTCGAGTCTGGAAATCCGTTAATAAACCAGAGACGTCAATGTGGATGGCATTCGGCACCGCACAGCTCAGCAAATGTGTACCCAACTAAAAGAACCGAAAGTATTTCTACAAGAAAACCTTAGGCTGGTGGCTGGGGTACCTGTAGCGCAAGGGACGAGTGAGAGACAAAGCAGAGATTGGTATCATGACAGGCAGTGTCGGAATTGAACATGATGACTCGGAAAGCTACCAAAGAGATAAGACATGTACGAGATCTAGAGGTTCATTATCGGTATCCGAAACCGTTTCAAGTGGGGATATTGATAACGGTATTGGGCCAATGAGACTTACATTTCACGGTAGAGAAAAGCGTACTCTGTGAGCGGGTTGAAACGTTGAGGTGGACGTGAAGGATTGAACGTGAAAGTGACAGTGACAAGTGACGTCCTGCAGAGTTTGCCGGCATTAAGGGTGCTCAATTCTAACCCGCTGGCAACTTCCCAACATTCAAATAAAATAAATAATTATTAAGCGAGATAAGCGAGTGTAAGCGACCTTAGCGACGGCTAAGTGGCCAATATACGACCGTTCCTCTGCACGGATGCCTAAGCCAACCCTCGAGGCGCTTCAAGAAGGTTCCTATGAGGACGCCACTGTTTTCTTCGCGATTGCAGACCTCCTGGATCCCATCAATTTGGACCCAGATGATGACGATAACCCAGAGGAGATTGCAGAAGCGCTCGCTCGGGATAATTCCGAGGTTGCAGCTGTCTTGCGAATATATGGGGCATTATTGGTTGAAGATGCTGAGAGTTTGAAGGGCGACGGGCCCGAGGACCCTATTTTCAGTTTGAGAAATCTAAAGACTGGTTCACTTGTGCATTAAACATGCCCGATCGTGAATTTCGGTCAATATTCCGGTGTGTCTGGAGCAAAATATCCCAGAGTATTGCTCACATATTTCATTTGGATTGGCCGTACAACCTTTGACATATTCTGTGATATACTGGGACGAAATCAGATCTTCACCTCACGCGGACGCAAGCCCCAGCGCCATGTTTCATGGTAGCTAGGCACCTTCCTGATTCGCTACGGGCAGCTTGGCTCCCCTGCTCAAGACACCAGCTTCAAGCTGGGTATAGGATGTGGCACTGTCATACTCTACTGTCGACGAGTTACACGTGCGATTCGGGAGCTAAAAAAAGCAATATGCCTGCTGGTTCAGTGAAGAACATCAGCTTCAAACCAGTGCCAAGATTGAAGCAAAAATTGGCTTCCCTGACTGTGTTGGGAGTGGCGATGGCTCATTGATTCAGACATCAGAGCAGCCGAGCTGGATGGGTCCAGCATTTCTCAGTCGCAAAGGCTTTTTCGCAGTGAGCACGGATTCAATTCCAATTACACTTGACTCATTCACGCAGTATTCAATATTTGCCATTGTCGACAGTGACCTGCGGTTCGGAGCATGGGATCTTGGATGGCCCGGCAGCGTTACTGATGCCCGAGTTTTCAAGAACTCACATTTTTGGCGTCATCGGCACCGATATCTTGAGGATGGTCAATACATCCTGGTCAACAAAGGATATCCATCCACACCGTACACTGTTCGCCCATTCAGTGAACCCGAGCTTGCAAATGCATCTGAAAGGGATAAGAAACGAATGAAGGACTTCAATTTCATCCTTTCATCGGAACGTATCTCATGGTTTTGGCTGTTTCAAGTTAAGGTTCCAATCCGCTCGGATAATGGGCGGCCACAAGGACATGCAGGATGTATGGTGTGCAATCGATGCCCTCCTCATCCTGCACAATATGTGTCTCCACTATAGTGATCACCCCAAACACCTGGAGGATTATCGAGAGGATTTGGGTAATGATAGAACTGGTGAGGAACGAGTCGAGCCGGACCCAAATGACTTTTTTGTGTTTCAGCCTCCAGAGGTTCCAGCGATTGAAACTGGGGCCTGGTTGAAGGAGCAAGGACTACAGCTACGTGAAAATTTGTTAAACTTAGTGTGCCCAGAAGAAGACTTCAATTAAAAAGTTTATTGCTAAGTATCGTAGCGATGAATGGATTGAATTAAAATTGAGCGCCGCATCCATCAGCTTCTCCAACACACGACAGGCCTTGTCTTTTGTCTCTTCCCCATACAACCCCATAGCATCTGTCACTATCTCTTTCACCATCCCCTCGGCTGC
Source organism: Mycena leptocephala (assembly GCA_029378395.1). Taxonomy (NCBI): domain Eukaryota; kingdom Fungi; phylum Basidiomycota; class Agaricomycetes; order Agaricales; family Mycenaceae; genus Mycena; species Mycena leptocephala. The sequence goes on along the minus strand of JARJLF010000693.1, from coordinate 115,165 downwards.
TTTCAGCCTCTTGAACTCTGCATCCGCCTTCGCTAACTTCATGGCCTGCTCGTCTACCCGCACACGTCCCTCGAGGTAGTTGTTCAGTCCTTGTAGCCGGTCTTCTTTCTTCACCCTGGCTGGAGGCGCACACAATGCAGGCTTCGAACAGTCCCAGCTCGATAACTTGACCTCACGGGGATCAGCCGCGATCCCCTTCTTTGTCGGCTTCATGATGGTAGATGTGGGGGTTGCAGGCATGCCGGGCTTCTCCACCTCCACAATGTCGTCGTCTGTATCGTTCCCATCGTCATTGTCGTCATTGTGTAATCCCCCCTCGATGTCGGAAAGTGTGTCCGCAGACGAGCATGGTATCTAGCGAACAGTCTTCGGGTTCTCACCGTAACTGGTATCTAGTAAGTGCACCCATACAGGAATGGTAGAAGAAGGTACTCACCGGCTGTGAAACAAGTTAAACCAATTGCATGTCAGCCATTGCCTTACTTTCTTGGCCGATAATCCCTCAATGTCGTGTCCACCGGCCGCGCGAGACTTGAGAAAGTTGTCGACAGCATCCTTGTCCTCCCAATCAGGCTCCTCGTCCACATCCGCACCACCACCGGTAAATTTAATGAGAGGGACAAGCTTCTTGTATATACCTAGAGACACATCCCACTGGGTCTTCAATTGCCTCGAGTCACGTAAGACTCCGACCTTGCCTACAAACTGTGGTGGAGATATCAGCTTTCGTGAGGGGGAGGGAAGAGCGAGCCGACACGCACCCCCTTCCAGCACTTGTTAGACGACATCGTAATCTTCTGGAAGGTGGCATCGCATCCTGCCCCAGACAGTACTCATAGAACGTGGATAGCTCGTCCAAAGCCCAGTTACCCTTGTTGATAACAATGTCCGGTTTGGTTTCAATCAGCACAGGGGATCGAGGTGGGCCCTGGAGCGACGGCGTTGTCTGCGCAGCTGGGGACATCTGCACAAATAAATTTAAACGATTGCGATGCAGACTTGTGTTACAAATATATATATATATTATTCTGTCACAAATCAACTCCCTCGGGCGCAGAGTCTGGGTTTCCTGCCTTGTACTGAGCAATATTGTCGAGGAGTTTGGGTAGGTCAGAGACAGGAAAGTTCATGTGATGAAGCTCAGATATATCCAAGTCTGCAAGAGCTGCGACACCAGCCGGCCATTGACTAATTGCATAGAGTGCAGACATTGCAGACACGGAGTTACTCCTGCGACACGGGGTTTCAGCATTGAGTTTCCTACAAGATGGTATATGTCTGATCCAATGACTCACCCTGCGAATACCACGAGCTGCTTCAAAAGATTCAACTCCAGAATGGCTGGCACAGTGGGCTCATGGTTCGCGAGCCTTGCTAAGAGCTGGCAGGTTGCTGGCTTGACCCCAAAGCCCTGTGATTTGAGTAATTTCAAGATGTAGTCCTGCACCTTTGCATCGACCATGGCCTGTGCTCCCTCCAACCAATACCCAATCGTAGCTAATGCACGAGTGGCCCAGTAAATAACATCATCTTCTTGGTCACTGACATGCAATGAAAATTTGTGTTAAGAAGGATATGTACCACACTCACTCCAGGAGAGCCACAAGTTGTTCACAGCCCCTCATCTCTAAGATGTGTGGTATGGTGCACTCGTGCTTTGCCAGGCTGTCTAATAAGTTGGATGATGAACTCCTTGCCACAGGGTCTGGTGACCTAAGCATTTCCCAGATGTAATGGAAAACAGGTGAATCCACCAGGGCTTGCGCATCATCCTTAGATCCATAAACTCTGCTGCTGAATGCCATAATCCTGCGGGTCAACTCCCGCACAATGGTATCCTTGGTTGACGACGAGACAAAGTCCCACCTAGAGCGGAAACATCACATCAACCAACAAGCTCAGGTAATAAAACATCAACACCTACGGAAAATAAGACCAGTATATCTCCAATGTCTCTGTGGAAAGTGGGCTGTCTTCATTCTTCCTGATGAAATCCAATGCCTGGCGGTGATACATCCACCTCATCAGCGGCTTTGCCACCGCATGAAGGTTGATCGTCGGTCCGTATCGGAGCAGCGAGTTGCTATCCGACCACCAACTGAATATGCTTGCGTGGGTGTCCGTTCGAGTTAAGGGCGGCATGGGGGGAAGGAGAAAGACTCGCAGAGGGAAGGCTGTAGAGCCTCGTGCCATTTTGTATGCTGTGCAAATGCGACATATGATTGATATGATTTGTTAATTTTTGAACTGATGCCCGTGCTGGGATGCGGGCCGATAGAAAGACTTACGCTGGAGGGACGCAAATAATTTCGAAGTTGGTAGGTAGGTAAGTTGGGGATTCATTATAATATTACATGTATTTTGTAGAGGAACCGTACTTAAATTAATAAGATCTTCGCCTGCGGCGGCGGGTCCAGAGCTCAGAGCTGTTATTGTCTGGATTTATTATGAGATTATTTTATAGAGGAACCATAACTAATATCTTCGTCTGCGGATTCATATCTCAGAGCTACCGGTCGATTATTTTTCGGGAGATTTTTGGGGGGTTTAAAATTTTATGGCTGAATTTTGGGCAATATTCAACAGCTACTGGTCCAGGCTGGATTGATTGGGGTAGGCAGAGACATGGAATGACGGGCACTGTCACTGCATTCCGTGGCCCCGTCGGCAGAGCCGGCAACATGGATGGACGTCGGTCGACCTCTGCCGACATGTACCGAAGTGGTGTCAACAGACTCTGCTGACTATGGTCGGCCGAGGTCGACCGACCTCAACCCAGGCAAATAGAACTTGCCGACGTAGGGCCGGAATGCAGTGTGTGAGGCGTAGGAAGATGTATCATGTCCACGTCGTACAGCTAGATTTTCGTCCGAGTTGGGTGTGATTGGTTTTGGGGGGCAGGGGAGCTGTGAAAGGAAAGAAGCAGAAGTGTTTACGACACTGGGTCTGAGTAACGCAGGTGGGAAAGGGAGTGCGTCCGAGGTTGGCGAGGCGATGTCAGGTATTGGATTGGATGGATGGATGTATGTACAAGGATTGGATTGTGTGGGACACGGAAGCGGAGTCGGTTGCGTTTCGAAAGGCAAGTACGTTTTGAGACTTGAAGTCCGTCTTCATTCTAGAGACGTCGATAACCCAGAGACGTATGTGGATGACCTTGAGCGCCGCACAGCGAAATTTGAACAGTTAAGTCAACAGACGAGTCCAGGCCTAGAGAGAAGGATTTCTGCAATTAGACCTGAGAGTCTGAGACTGGTTGTCTCGGGTGTAGTAGCTCAGCGGGTCGAGTGAGAGAAAGAACTTTGAAAGGGATTGAGAGGGACTCCGGGAGAAGGAAGAGATCGGTATCATGCAGCCAGCGTTGGAATTGAACATGATAACAACATGACAATGACTGTCGCAAAGATGAGACATGTACGCGCGCGTATACGAGAGCTTCATTATGTTGGTAAGTATCCGAGGTGACCGTTTCAAGTGGCGATATTAGAGAGCTTGTGCAAAAGCCGCATGCGGCTTTCAAAGCCGCACGCCGCACTATACTTTTGTTGCTCCGGAGCATCACTAGGAGTGTCGAATAGCACCCTCTGACCACCAGAGCGAAAAAAAATAAAAAGCTGCACGCAGTGAGTTTGCGCACCCAAAAGCCGCATGCGGCTTTTGCGCAAGCTCTCTATTGATAACCATATTGAGCCAACAAGACTTACATTTGATGGTGTACTAGATAGAGAAAAGTGTACTCTTCGAGCGGGTTGACGATGAAACGTGAAGTGAACGTGAAGGATTGGTGAAAGTGACAGTGAGTGACAAGATTTTCAGTGACGTCTGCGAAGTTTGCCGGTATTGTTGTAGATTGCCGATTGTCGCTGTTGTCCTCACGCCTCTTCTTCGTCTCGTCTTGGATGGATCGACCGCTGCCCCGAGCGCCACGCCGCCTACGAAGGTATCTTTGGCCGCCACGCCGCCCCCCGCACCGGCCCGTCCCCACAACCGCCCCAAGGCCTGTACGCCGCCTACCCAAATCTACAGGCTTACTACCACCCCACCCGAATCAATACCAGCGCCCACCCGGGCCACCATACCACCCCCATCCACACCTGCACCCACAACAGCAGCAGTATGCGCCGCAATACGGCAACGGTGGGCGGACCCGCCAGCATACGGCACCAAGCCTCCGCCCTTCGTACCAGCCAGGCGTCCCCATGCCCGCGCCACACCGACCCACGAACGCACAGGTCGCGATGTCCCAGCAGGAGAAGCCGGGGCAGCAGTGGAGGCGCTCGGCATCGCCTGCCCCACCACCGCATTCGCACGCGTTGCTGCAATCGGGCCCACCTGCGCTGAGTCTGGCGATTGGAGGCGAGGAGGGGCTGGGTATTAATTTTGAGTTTGGAACTCCGACGGTTGGGGAGGGCGGGGGTGATAGGGAATGGGGATGCGAATGGGAATGGGATCGTGGAGGCCGGGGAGGAGGACGATGAGGAGAGCGAGTTGCCTTGGGCGAGATGTGCGTGTCTTCCTTCTCCCCCATTATTTTCTTCCTGCGTTATTTTCTTTTCCTTTCCCTTCTCTCATCTTGGTGGTCTCGTTATCCATCCTATATGCTATGACTAGAGGATGCGTTCGCGCCATCGACGTCGTTGCAGGTGCATCAGGATATGCGTATCCTACGCCCACTCCACCCTCTTTCCTGTGCTGGTGCGCTGGTGCTCTGGTGCCCTATCTCCACCACCACCACCCGTACCGCGAGCCACGCACGCACGCACCCCTCCCCACCGACGGCATCCGTCATCCACCTCGCTTCATTCATCTCGCTTCACCTGGTGGAAACGGAAGCGAGGTCAGCTAGAGCACTCGCTGTGTATATGCACTGTGCACAATGAGCAGGCAACGGGTGCTTCAATGGTGGAGGCGAGGCGAGGCGCTGGAGGGGGAACGAGCGGCGTGTGGGCGTTCCCAGCTCAGTGCAGCGTCCTCGCGGTGTCGTTTTCGAGGACGCAGGATGTGGGTAGGCATCTATGTTCTGCGAGGCATTAGATGATGAGCGGGCGCTCGTATGCTAGGTGTACGACACCTTGTCTTACCTGGTGCGGCGAGGCTTGCGATGTACGTCCTCTCGCTGGTAGTGTGGGGACGAGCCACCCGAGGACGACACGTGCTGGGCGGCGTGCAGGCATTCCCTGACAAGGACCAAGTTGGCATCTCATCTCGCAGGACGTGCGGAGTACAGTCCTCGCGGCGGCATCGTATTCGTATTTTCGAGGACGCAGGATGCAAGACGTGTGTGGGCAGGACGGGAGCGTCTTTTCTCTGCGAGCGCGCTTAATTGAGGACGAGCCACGCGGACGATACGGCGCGCGGCACGGCCGTGCGATTCCCAGCCAGCTCAGCGTCCAAAAATGCATGCCCTATCGCAGGAGGTGCGAGGAGCACGCTCGAGTCTATCCCCACAGTATACGTGTGCAACGAGCTCCACGCAGCCCGGACACCGAGCGTGCCTGCTTCATGCATTCATTCAAGGCGTCGCGGTATAGTCATTCCGAATCGTCTGCTGTACGTGTAAGGTTCCCCAGGGGTAAAGGTAGAGGTACACATGGGCCTACCTCTACCTCTACCTCCAAAACCTCCGACCTTTAGGAGGTAGACCTGTACCTTACCTTGAAAACCTTGGAGGTATACCTCTCATACCTCTGTTCATACCTCCAAAGGTATACCTTGAAAGGTTTTGTCCGTTTCGAGCACAACCAACTAGAAACTGTGTCGGAAATAATGCTATTATGCTCTGCGGTGGATAGAACTAGGTAGCATTATCATTATTGTGTTCCTTTCCCTTTCCCTTTTCAGCCGCCTTCCCAGAAATATTCCCCGGACAGCTGCGTGGAACTCCTTGTTGCCAACCAGATCATGGTTGCTCCATGATCCTAGGCAGAGAAATGTACGAACAGACTTTCCAGACAGCCGATTGCGAGTGAAGTGTAGAAGTTGACATCCCTTTGAAAAAACGCGCTCAACACCAGTGGAGGTAGCTAAAATGTGTGTAATTAGAATGAGAGACGTCCACAAAGTCAGACATACCCGGGATACTCAAGTAGTCAAACACCATTTGTGAAAGCATTGGGTATTGGTGCCGCTTCTCCCACCACCACTTCAACGGGTGTGACGTTGTCTCGGGAGGATCAGCAAGATACAGTTCAAGCTCATCCTTTGCAGGCTGAGAGCCTGATGCAACAGAAATCACATTTAGTAGTTGACACTTGATGACAGGGTGTGCCTGGAAAAAAGAAGGGAAGCCGAGGAAAAGAAGCTGAATTTCCAGAGATGTGGTAACGATGATGCAATGGGTGGGCAAAAGGACAATTTTTAGGGAAATTTGGTGATGGATGGCGTCATTGAATTGATGAAAAATTATGGGAAAAGCAAACCCGTACCAAGGATTGAACCAATAACCTCCGGAATACATATAAAGCAGAGCACTTTCCAACTGAGCCAAACTGCCATTATAATGTGCTGCCCTGCAGCAGTATGGTACTGTACCTTTGCAGACCTCTGAACCCCCCAAGGTATCCCAGAGGTATGGGAGGTTTCAACAGAGCCCAACCTCTACCTCTACCTCCTTGTACCTTACCTGTGACCTTTAGAGGTATACCTCTACCCCTGGGGATCCTTATGTACGTGCCGGCGATGACGAGTAGCAGGACGTGCAGTGGTGGTACTCGCCATCTCGATCTTGCCTCGTGCGTTCTTCATTCCACTCGACTTCATTCCGGCTGCTCCGTCTTTCATTTTCTTATCTCATCCCTTTATGTTATGCTTTCCGTTCCCTTCCTTCTGCCGTCGTTCATCGCCTCTCTGTTCTCTGTATCGTAACGCTGTACTGACGACCTTTCTTTTTTCTTTTTCATACAGCAGCAGTTGGATCGCAACGTGAGTCTTCCTTCCCTTCTCTCGTCGGCTTTATTTGGGTGTTCTTGCATCGGATTTCTTTCCTATTTTTTTCTCTTTTTGTGGGGCTATTCTGTTTCGAGGGAGGGAGCGAGGCGTTGGCTTTGGCTTTGGATTGCTTGCTCGAGGTGCGGTCCTGCGAACGGGCTGCGTTTCGGCTTTCTTGCCCTTGTGCTTGGAATTGGCCAGAGCGGGACGGGATGGGACGGGATGGGATGGGATGGGAGGAGGATGTCTCCACCGAGGGCGGGGTGGTACCCATCTCCGGTCCGGTCCTCCCAATCTATCCCTCCTCAATCTGCGTCTCCGATTCCGGTCACGCAGACGGGGATGTGCCTCGCGATTCCGTCCCCGAGACGTGGAGGTATAGGCAGAAAAGGGGAACAGAGGTATGAGATGGAGCGCAGGCGTGGATGCGGGTGCGGTGCCGTTGGCGGATCGCCCGCGTGTGGTGTCTGGTGCAAGGGGCATTTTGTATACGCAAGGGAGGGATCTATGGTACTAGCGTACAAATCCAAATGCGGTAATCCAAAAGAATTACTAAATAACTTACAATGCAAGTGTAAAATGCCCTCGTATGGGCTCATTTCCCATCCATTCATCCTCGGAACCTCTGGAAATGAAACCGACATATATTTAGTCTTAGACTACCTCCAAAGAATAGTAAAGATGGAGTGGGAATTGGATGGTTCGAGCTGCCGAACAGGAGGACGGTTTGATGGGGAATCATCGCGGTGCATCAAAACGTTTTTCAGCCAGTTCCAAATGGAATCCCGTCAATTTCTTTTAATATTCCAATGGTACATATCCAGCTTTCATTTAAACCACCTCCGAAGGCAAGTGGGTCAGAATTCCAACCGAAGGTGTTTTGCACTTCAAGCTAAGACATTTTAGATTGGAAGATTAGTCGTAATACTTGTCGACGCATACCTTCAGAGCTAGTGATCGTTAGATGCGGGGAAATCTGAGGTATGCCTGGATGAGGAGGCAGAAATTCAGCAATGGGGGAAACAGTACGTCCCATGAGCGCACATTATTAGTGCCAGCATCAAGAATGGCGCCGTCCAAGCGCTCAAGCGTTGTGTTGGCCCTCTCTACGAACTGCTTCACGTTAAAATCTAGTTTATCAAGCTCCCGTACTTCCAGTCACGGCAATATTATAATCCCTGTCGTTGGTGGTTGTGTTCTTGTTGTGTTCTGTCTTGACGTTGCGGACAGCGAGATCTAATGAGATGTGCTTGATTTATTCGGACGAGATGAATCGCAGTAGCCAGGCCGAGCCCACTCACCCCGAATGTACGGCGCAGCCGGCATGAGCAGATGGATGGTTTCGAGAAGAATTGGTCCGATAAAAAGGTAAAGAGGAGAAATTTGGGCTGCAGTACTTCTATTGCTGCGCGAGGACCAGCTACCGATTGAGAGAGCAGAGAGAAACCGTTGAGAATGCCATCAACGATTTCCGGTCGGGAAGACGTTGTTGTGTGTGTATGTGCAGCATTTCGGACCGTCTTGTCGAGTCGGTGAGTTTCAACATTGAACATACATGTAGATTCAACAGCAGTAGATGGAAACCCAGATCTGGAGGAACTGTTCCACCACATTTCTAGATGACAAGGATTCCGGAATAGCTGGAAAATATATATATATCTCAACGGAGGAGGATGACGAGGAGAGCGAGTTGCCTTGGGCGAGATGTGCGTGTCTTCCTTCTCCCATTATTTCCTTCCTGCTTTTCTGCGTTATTTTCTTTTCCCTTCTCTCTTCTTGAATGGGCTTGTATCTGCTACGGCATCGTCCTATCTGCTACGACTGCAGGATGTGCTCGCGCCATCGGCGTCGTTGGAGGCGCATCAGCATCAGCGTATCGATTACACTATCGAGTTCCCTCCGTCCCACTTCCACTCGTTTCACTGCCTTGTACACCCTACGCCCCGCGCAGGCTCCTCTGCATCTCTTGCCACGCACCCACCGACGTCATTCGTCTCGCTTCGTTCTTCTTGCTTCGCTGGTGGGAGCGGAGGCGAGGTCGGCTGTGTATACGCACTGCGCACGAGCTCGAGGGTGGCTAGGAGGCAGCAGACGCAGGACTGGAGATGGCTGACGTGCTGCCACAGTGGACGCAATGCCGGGCTTCGTTTTGTTCGTTTGGCGGCTATACGATGCATGCCCTCTGACGTGTGGGTCTAGTCATCGCGGCGGTGTCACATTTTCGAGGACGCTGGATGCAAGGCGCAGGATGTGGGGGGCGTCTATGCTCTCTGCGAGACGCGGGACGTCTCGTTTGTCGGGTGTACGATACTGCCTGGTACGGCGAGGCTCATGATGCACGCCCTTTTGTAGGACGTGCGAGGAGTTAGTGTGCTCTCGCAGGAGGTGCGGGTGTTCTATACGAGACGAATGGGTGCGTGCGCGACAAGCTGGACTTCGTCTGCTGTGCTCAGCATCTAATCTCGCTGGACGTGAGGTGGGGTGCATTCCTCGCGGCGGCGTCGTATTTGTGATGAGGTAGGCGTCTATGCTCTGCGAGGCGCGAGGCGAGCGCTCGTTTATTGGGTGTACGATGCGTTGCCTGGCGTCGAAGGCTAGGACGTGTGTGCTGTTGCCGGACGTGTGGGGTGCGACAGGCACGCCGTCGTCTATGCCTGACTCGCACGCTCTCGTCTTTACACGATGAGTCCGCCCCTTCGTGTTATCGCCACAGCATGCGCGCGACAAGCTACCGCGCAGCTCGGACACCGAGCACCGAGCACCGAGCACCGAATGCTTTCATTCGCCCTGCTACGTCGATGGACCTTATGGTTCTCAGACGTTCTCTGTCGTCCGCTGTCCGCTGTACGAGATGGCAATGGGCAGCGGTGGGACCATGACCGTGCTCTCCATCGCGGCGTCGCAATGGTGGTTCTCAGCGATCGCAGTGTACTCATCTTCACTCGTATCGCACTTACGGCTTCGCTTCGCTTCATTCCGCCTGCTCTGTCTTTCATTTCCTTCATCTCATGCCCATGCTTTATGTTATCTCATGCCTTCGTTTTATCGCCTCTCTGTTCTCTGTATCGTAACGCTGTACTGACAACCTTTTGTTTTTGTTTTCTTATACAGCAGAAGTTGGACTGCAACGTGAGTCTTCCTTGCCTTTCCTCATTGGCTTTATTTGGGTGTTCTTGCATCGGATTTCTCTCCTATTTTTTTTTTCTTTTTGCGGGGGCTATTCTGTTTCGGGGGAGGGAGCGAGGGTTTGGCATGGGATTCGGATTTGGCTTTGGATTGCTTGCTCGAGGTGCGGTCCTGTGAAAGGGCTGCGTTTCGGCTTTCTTGCCCTTGGGCTTGGAATTGGTCGGGACGGGACGAGACAGGACGGACGGGAAGAGGACATCTCCATCGAGGCGGGGTGGTACACACCTCTGGTCCTCCGTTCTCCCAATCTACCCCTCCTCATTCTGCGTCTCCGACTCCGGTCACGCAGACGGGGATGTGCCTCGCGACTCCGTCCCGGAGACGTGGATGTACAGGCAGAAAAAGAGGTGCAGATGAGATGGGACGCAGGCACGGGTGCAGGTGTCTGGTGCAAGGGGCATTTCGTATGTGCTGTGCACGGGGAGATGAGTCGTACAAAATCCAAATGCGGTAATCCAAAAGAATTAATTACTATCCCTGACTTATGCAATGCAAAATGCCCTTGCGCGCGCTCATTTCTCATCTGTTCATCCTCGGAATCTCCGGAACTAAAACCGACATATATTCAGTCCTAGAACACCTCCCAAGAATGACAAAAATCCAACAGGAATTGATTGGTTTGAGCTACCAAACAGGAGGGCGGTTTGATGGAGAATCATCACAACATTCGGGCCCAATTGTCAGCTAGTTCCAAATGGAATCTCCTCAAACGATTTTTATATTCCAATGGTACAGATCCATAGCTTTCATTTGAACCACTTCCGAAGGCAAATGGGTCAGAATTGAGCCCAAGAGAAGGTGTTTTGAACTTCTAAGATATTTTTGCCTTGCAAAATTGGTCGTACCTACTTGTTCGACGTGTAACTTCAGAGGCTAGAGCCGGTGATTGTTGGATGTGGGGAAATTTGAGGCGTGCCTAGGTGTGGAGGCGGAAGTTTTGTCGTCTTCTTCAGCAATGGGAGCAAAATACCTCCCATGAGCGCACATTATTAATACCAGCATTGAGAATGGCGCCGTCCCAGCGCTCAAACGTTTTGCTAGCCTTCTCTACGAACCGCTTCACGCTAAAATCTGGCATGTAGATTCAACAGCGGTAGATGGAAACCCAGATCTGGTGGAACTGGTGCAAACCACATTTCTAGATGACAAGGATTCCTGAATAGCTGGAACATATATCTCAATGCAGCTCCAGAGGCGGTGAAGGTCAGAAGAGGTGTTGTCTGAGATGCACCCGGAAGCAGGGAATAAATGTTCTCCGCATGAAATTCAGAAAAGAATAGCAGTGAAAGTCCTAAGAACCCAGTGGAAACAACGCCAACTTGAAACCTACATTTTGGAGCGGTGAGTTGATGGAAAGAATTATCGCAGTCTTCAGAAGAAATTGGGATCAAAGCGGACTCGCAGAATGGCACGGCTTCCAAGCCCGGGGAAAAGACACAAAGCCATTGGGGCTTGGTTCATTTAAATTGCAAGCGAAAGTGGGCAATCCAAGTATTTAATTAATCAGTCGTGCTGTACATGTGGTCTGGTTTACATCCGACATTCAAAGTCCAATAATGATGCGCGCAAAGTCGCGATTTTGGCCCTTTTTTGGCTGTTTTTAAACACATTGGGCAGTTTTGGCAGAATGGGCCCATCCATTTTGTCTCTTGATAGACTTCACACTCTCGACGTCAATTGATCGGACCGACGTGCCGTGTTGAATTTTCGAACATTCAACTTTAATTGTTGGGTCAGATTGGTCAAATAATCCAAGTACCCGTGCAGTTCAAAGTGCTACTTTAACAAGAATGCAAATTTTAAGGCAAAAATGCATGTGTACATACCCTGACCCTCACATTCTCTTGTTTATATTTCATTGGTATACCAGACATCTTAACCCAGAGTCATTGGACTCATTGCAGGGGGAAGGTAGACACTCAGTAGCACCATAACAATCTTGGTTCAAATTTTGCAATGCTTCAAAATATTTAACTCCAGAATGGCCGGCAGTGGCCTCGTGGCCAGCTAGCTCTTTCATGACCAGCTCTGGGATTTGAGTGGTCTGAAGATGTGGTCCGGCACCTTTGCACCGACCATAGCCTGTGCTCCCTCTAACCACTGCGCAATCGTAGCTAATGCTTTCGTAGCCATCCAAACAACATTAGCATTTTGGTCACTGATTTTCACATTAGATGAAAATCCATGTTAAAAAGAATATGTATGCACTCACTCCAAGAGAGCCACAAGTCGTTCACAGCCCCTCATCTCTAAGATGTGTGGTATGGTGCATTTGTGCATTGCCAGGCTGTGTAATAAGTCGCATGATGAACTCCTTGCCACAGGGTCTGGTGACCCAAGCATTTCCCAGATGTAATGGAAAACAGGTGAATCCACCACCTTTCGCGCATTGTTTTCAGAGGAAATTTTGAGGAACAACTCCTCCAGAATGACGGCCTTGGTCACCCACGAGACAAAGTCCCACCTAGAGCAGAAACATCACATCAGCCAACAAGTTCACACAATAAAACATCAACACCTACGGAAGATATGATGCATATATCTCCAACATCTCTGTCGAAAGCCGACTGCCTCTATTTTCTTTGATGAATTCCTTTGCCTGGCGGTGATACATCAACTTCATCAGCGGCTTGGCTGCCGCATGAATGTTGATCGTCGGTCCGTATCGGAGCAGCGAGTTGCTATCTGACCACCAACTGAATATGCTCGCGCGGGTGTCCGTTCGAGTTAAGGGCGGCATGGGGGGGAAGAAAAAGAGGTCGGGCTGTAGAGCCTCGTGCCATTTTGCATGCTGTGCAAATGCGACATATGATTGATGAGCTGTTATGTAATTTTCAACCGATGCCCGTGGGGATGCGGGCCGATAGCAAGAGGGACGCAAATAATTTCGAAGATGGGAGTGGAACCCGGTTTGCTGGGGATTTATTATAATATTACATTGCATGTATTTCGTAGAAGAACTGTACTTGGATAAATAAGATCTTCGCCTGCCAATTAGAGCTGCCAGTGTCGATTATTTGTTCCTGAGATTTCCGTGGGGTTGAAACCTTTATGGCTGAATTTTGACCAACTATTCAGCTACTGGTCCAGTGGCATGATATGGGCCACTACAGCCTAAGAGCTAACGGCGGTGAGCTGTGGGCGGTGAGTACACATAGGGAGATGTGTATCATGTCCCCGTCCACGTCGTGCAGCTAGATTTTCGCTCGAGTCCGAGACAGGTGTGGTTGGGTTGGGAAGGGGAGGGAAGGGAGCTGCGGGTGTGAAAGACGGAAGAAGGAAGAAAGAAGCAAAAGTGGGTTTACGGCACGCTACTGGAACCGCAGATAGGCAAGGGAGGGCGTCTGAGGTTGGCAAGGTGATCTTAGATATTGGATTGGTACGGGTGAGACGTTGCGGGGTTGTATTGCGAGAGGCAAGTACATTTCGAGTGTTCACTGAGTGCGTCGATCAGCCAGCGACATCAATGTGAATGACATTTGAGCGCCGCACAGCACAGCCCAGGGAATGTGTACCCAGTTAGGGAACGAGTCCAACGTAGAGATAAGAATTCCAAGTTCTGCAATAAGACCTTAGACTGGTCGGGGTGTAGCAGCGCAGCGGGTCGGTGAGAGAAATAACTTTGAAGGAGACCGAGAGAGACAGAAGGAAGAGATTGATTGGTGTCTCGGAATTGAACCCGATGACTGTCACAGATGAGACAGGATGAGACTTGTATGAGTACGAGAGGATGATTATGTCGGTAAGTATCCAAGACCGTTTCAAACGCGGATATTGCCAATAACTGTATTGGGTCGGTGAGACATTTGAGTTAGAATATGAGACCAGAACACCTGAAAAGTCGAGTTGAGTCTGCAAGCCAGCTGAAACATGAAATGGACTTGAAAGATTAAAAGTAAAAGTGACATGCAAAATGCCCTCGTACGGGCTCAGTTCTCATCCGTTCATCCTCGGACCCTCCGGAAATGAAACCGATATATGTTTAGTCCTAGACTACCTCTAAAGAACGACAAAAATCGACCAGGAATTAAATGATTTCGAGCTACCGAACAGGAGGGCGGTTTGATGGGGGATCATCACAACCTTCAGGCCCAATTCCCAGCCAGTTCCAAACGGAATAACAACCATAGCCCGCTGTCACGACAGAGCCCACTTAAACCACTTGTCCAGACTCCAAATCATCCTACATACTGCCAAATAGAATGCGGCGGGTGGACTTTCAATGGTTATCCTATCGTAAAGCAGTTTATGTAGCCTATATATGATTCAATGAGCAACCTGCAGCATCAGGCCTGTCGATTGAATTTTCCCGCCCGATCCCGAATTTAGGTTGCTTTACATTGACAAAAATATATAGGCCGGTTCGATGTCAATGGTCAACCACAAACATGATAACATTTGAACTCTGAATGGCAGTGAAGGCATTTGTCACCTACAGTCTGACGTTGTTGAATTGCAACCTAAGCTAAGCTAGGTAGCTTCATAGCGCGTGTAGTCCGGGGTCCGGGGACAACTTGAAGAGTCGCCATCAGGGAATGGATAAAGCTGGGCCATTAATTTGTTCTGAGTCAATACATGCTAGTAGCGTGTGGATGGCACAGGGCAGGCAAATCTGAGCTCAGAATCCGAATTTGAATTCGAACCATGCATATCCTGTACATACGCATACAGTACATAAGGCACCAGTATGCCCGCTCTTCGAATCCGAAGTTATTCGGTGACGTGGGATTATTTTTTTTAAATTTTGAATCTAGGCCTGGGATTCGGTTGTTTGGGCATGCGAGACGAGATTAACTATAAATTCGAGTTCAAATGTCGACGGAGCGAAGGCTTGATTGGAAGGTATGTTCCTCCCTAGGTATAACTGCCGGACATTTCGTATAAGACCCACTTGGAGGCAATTCTTGAGGTTGAATTAACTGATTTGAAGAGCAGAGTCGAATGCCGCAACTGACCAATGGACTCAAGCGCGAGCTCTCCGCTCTCGCCGTCAACATATGATATGATTTTTTGGGGGTTGAGATTCGGATGAGGATTCGGAATCAGTCGAGTGCGGAATTTCGGTAGAAATGCATTTCTTGACTTAGATTCGCCGCGGGTCTACAGTATATTAGATCCAGAGCACCGTGACTTTCCCATTTTTCGGCTTTGGTTGTAAACGTCTAGAGCGTAGAGACGCTGGTGCTGGTGCGTAAATGAGACAACAGGAGACGAAGAGCGGAAAGGAAACAGGAACCACATGATAGGTGTTGATAGGGGTACCTACAGCCCAGCCTACAGCGAGGGAGGACTGCGGCATGGGACATGTGTGTCACGTCCACGTCCGGGTCAAAGTCATACGAGAGATTTATAAGAGTCGGACTTGAGGTAAGTCAATCTCAAGAGCAGAGTCGGGCTTCGGGAATGGGGAGCTCGTGATATCCTTCCACTCGGATTCGGATTCGCGGTTCGTCTACAGAAAGTAGATATAGAACGGGACATACTTGATATTTTGTTCAGGTTTGGTTGGCCAAAGTATGTACGAGACTGAAAGGAAGAGCGGAACAGGAACACGCGTTGATAGGGCAGTTACAGCTCAGACTACAGCCTACGAGTGGAGGAGTGAATGGCCATGGGAGGCGTGAGGGAGATGTGTACCACATCCCAGTCGTACAGCTAGATTTCATTCGAGTCTGAGATAGGTGTAGTCCAGTTGGAAAGGGAAGGGAGCTGCGGGAATGTGAAAGAAGAAGACGAGGGACATGGATTAATATTGGTCGTACGGGTATATGTACGGGAAGAGCAGAGGCTTGAAGCATGAAGTGGCACCCTTGTGTTTGGAAAGGCTGAATTCAACTCTTTGAATATGGCACAGTGGATAGCATTGGGCACTGCACAGCACAGGAATTGCGTGCCCAGTCAAGCAACGAATTCAAGTGGCAGAGAGAGAGCAGGATTGATGGAATAAGATTGGTGTGGTGGGGCTGCGCAGCGGAACGAGTGAGACACTGAGAGGACGAGAAAGAAAGACTCCACTGAGAGAGAGATTGGAATTTGGTATAATGCAGCGGCGGCGCAGCCAGCTTTGTGGTGACTGTCGCAGAGATGAGACAAGTTTTACGAGAGCTTCGTTATGTCGGTAAGTATGCGAGAAAAGTTTCGGGTGAGAGTTGGAATATGACCGGCACGGCTGAAAAGTCGAGTTGAATATTGGTTGATGCAGTGTTGGCAATTAAGGCTTAAGAACCTGCCCCAGGGACCCTTAAGGGTTATTAAGGGTTAAGCCTTAACCCTAAGGGCAGACTTAAGGCCTTACTTCCACTTTGAGAAATATCTTTCCACGCTCAATTCTGCCCAAAAAAGCCTCGTATAGTTGGTTGATAGTTGGAAAGTAATCATTTCACGGTATAAACTTACTAGAACACTAAGTTCCTCTTGGTTTCCCCTGAATTTCGCCTGGCCTCACCATCTAGGAGAGACTGCTTGCCTTCCTGCCAATCTACAACAGTGTCAGGTGCTGGGATCCTTTGAGAATTTTGCAATGGATGTTTCAGCCGTCCAGGGCTTTTTTTAAAAAAAATCCCTACACCATGGCAGGTTGGTGAACCTGGTTGACGGCAAAATTCAGAGCGGCAATCACCGTTGCCGATCCGGGCCACTACCGGCCCGTACTCTTAAGCCTTAAGGTGCTGGCGGCCTGACCCTTAAGGCTTATCTTAAGGCCTTAATAAGCCTTAATCGAATTAAGGCCTTAACCCTTAGGGTCAACACTGGGTTGATGTCGTCGAAGTGACATTTCTCAAGTGACGTCTCGGAAGTTTGCCGGCGATGTTTTAGATTGCCGCTCGTTTGTTCCACTCACATCTTCCACTTCGCCTCTCTTTGGATGGACCGCCCGCTGGGCCCTAGCAGCATGCTGCCCAGGCGTCTTTGGCCGTTATTCCGCCTGTACACAGACTACCGAGTCTACAGGCATACTGTCCCCACCCAAATTCGAATCAGCCCACTGGCAATCAATATCAACACCCGCCTTTGCGAGTATACCACCCCACCACCACTCGTATGATCGGCACCCGCGTCCACAACAGAAGTGGACCGGACCCGGTGCACCCGAGCATATGAGGGCAAGTGATTGCGGGCGGGAGGCCCGGGGAGATAGGGAACGGGAATGCGAATGGGAATAGGGAAAACGACGAGAGCGAGCTGCCTCAGGCGAAATGTGAGTCATTCTTCTGCGTTATTTTCCTCCCCTCCTCCTGGCCTCGCAGTCTTGCTATGCATCCTAGGACCTATCTGCGTCAATGGCGGCTGCGTGTCTGCGTACATCACAACAGCGCATCGGTCTTGGTACACTCCACTTGTTTTACTGGCATCAGCAAATCCTGATTGAACTACAGGGTGCTACAGAGTGCTACATAGCGCTACATAGTGCTGCATAGTGTCTATAGTGCGGTGTAGTGAAGGTCTCTTGTTGCATAGTGGAGTCCTCACTATGTAGTGCTATATAGTACTACATAGAGCTCCATAGTATGGTGTAGTATGGTATAGTCCCAAAAAATCAGGATTTGCTGATGTGGCTTTTGCAGTCCTGCATCGCCGGCCACGCGCCACTCTTACCGACATCATCCATCTCGCTTGCCTCACGAAACGGACGCGGGGCCGAACATATTTATGCTCGTTTGGGCCATGGATGGGCATGGGCATCCTGGCACTTGCTGTGTATGCACACGAGCGGGTGCAAGGTAGTGTCGTTTCAACGAGGAGACGACACCTGTTTAGGCTCGAAACCAGCCTGTCTTTCGAAACTTAGTTGTGTCGTGTCTATCGACAGCATTCATAGACAGACGGTCACCGGTCTAATACCTGTTATCTGCATGCTGTCCGCACAACCCGAGTATTGCACTGAGTGCGCCTGCTTCATCCTTTGTTCTCTTCACCCTGCTGCATCGCGAGCACCTTCCTCATTCTCACTCACTCGTTCTCCGTTGTCCGCTGTACGAGACCGTCGAGACGATTGGCAGGCCATGGCCGTGCTCTCCCTCCCTATCCCGTGCATGATTCATTCACCCACTCATGCATCGACGTCTTGGTTCTCAGACGTCGCGTTCTCCTCATCCTCAGTCATATCGAACCTACATTCAGCGTTCGATTGATCGCTTCGTGCACTCTGTCCCCGTCTATGGTCTGCAGTTCCGTTCATGTGTCATGTTATTGCGTTCGCATGGCTTTATTGTATGTTATGCTTTCATTTCTTACCCCATCTCTGTGCTTTTTTTTCTACCCGCGAGGATCGTCGCCTACTGACACCTGTTTTCTTCTCTTATTATCCAGCATCATCGCAACGTGAATTTCCATTTTTGTCTCCCCTTTTCTCGAGGTTCTTCCATCTTGTCCCCCCTCCCCCCCTTTCTTTCTGCTCTTCCCCTGTTCGGCTTTGCATTGCTCGAGGCGCCATCGCAAACGGGCCATAGAGGAGCCCGTGCTCACACCCTGCTAGTTTTCTGGCTTTCTCTCGAATGGAACTACCTACGCACTCTGCTCCGAGGGTGGAGTAGTAGTACACATCTACCCCCTCTGTTCCGTCTCTGGAATGTTCCTCGCAATTCCGTCCCGGAGTGGATGTGCGGGGATTGATTTATCGGAAATGGGAAACAGAGGTGTACAGAGGTGTAAATGGGACACAGGCGCGGGTGCAGCAGATCGCCTGCATGGGTGTCGTATGCGATAGAACAAAAAAAATCAATTACAATGACTAACTCGTGCAATGTAAAATGCCTTGGAAGTGCGAAATGCCCTCGGGTGGGCTTGTTTCTCATCCATTCATCCTCAGAAGCTCCGGAATGAAACACATATCCAGTCCTACACTACCTCCAAACAACCGAGCCTGAATCAAATGGTTTTGAGCCACTAAACGGGAGGGCGGTTTGAGTGCATTGCGGCCCAATTCTCAACCAGTTCCGAACGGAATCTCCTCAAACTTTTTTTATAATCTAATCCTACAGATCCATGACTTTCATATGAAACACCTCTGAAGGCAAACGGGTCAGAATAGACAGGTTGCGCACGAGCCATTGGAGCCACCCAGTGGCTCTCGGACCGTGCGCAAACGGGTGGCTCCACCGCCAAAATATGACGTGAATGGCTGTGAGTGGCTTGTTGGAGCCACTCGCCTGCTATTTTTGCGCACGGTCCGAGAGCCACTGGGTGGCTCCAATGGCTCGTGTGCAACCTGTCTAATTCCAACCGAAGGTGTTTGTACTTCGAAGAAATTTTGCATTTCAGAAACTAGTTGTAGTTGTTCGATACGTACCTTCAGATCTTCGGAGCCAGTGATCGGTAGATGCGGGGAAATTTAAGGGATGCCTGGATGTTGAGGGGGGAGTTCAGCAATGGGACCAATGATACGTCTTACGAGCGCACAAAGTTAATGCCAGCATAGAGAACGATGCCGTCCAAGCGCTCAAGCTCAAGCGTTGTATCATCCTCCTGTAGTATTTTCAATAATATTAGAATATGAGCTGGATTCATTCGGGGCATATGTATCGTATAGCCAAATCGAGCCCGGGCAGTTTTGAGAAGGATTGGTCCTATAAAAAGCTAAAGAGGAGACACTTGAGCTGCCCCAGTGCTTTCCTTGCTACACAAGGACCAGGTAGTGAGTGAGAGAGCGGTGTGAATCGGTTAAAATCAACAATGGGCTTCCAATGGCGAGTGTGGCAAGAAAGAAGTTGTTGCATGTGCGGCGATTCCGACCGTCTTGCCGAGGCGATATCTCAACTCGATCTCAACATACTACATATGGATTTAAGAGCATTAGATGCAAGCCCAGATCTCAAGGAACTCGGTACTTTGCCACATTGTGGCCACATTTCTAGATGACAAGAAGCAAAGTTATTCCTGAATGAGCTGGGAAATATATCTCAACGCACCTCCAGAGCCCGTGAAGGTCAGAAGAGGCGCTGTCTGAGATGCACCTGGAGGGGGAGGCGATCAAATTCAGCAAATATAGCAGCGAAAGTCCTAGGAGCCCAGCAGCGGAAATAACACACCTAAATTCATGGTGGTAAGTTGAAGCAAGAAATAGTCACTGTTACCTGAAGAAATCCGAGCGGAGTAATGTTAAGTTGAAGCGGCGAAAGGTACGGCTCTCAAGCCGGGAATCCATGCCTCCACTGGGAGAAGACACGAGGTCATTGGGATTTGGCCAGGACTTGGATCATTTTTATTTGGTCTCAACCCTTGCCAGGCCGCCGATTATTGATAAATATTCTAAGGACGCGGTGCTCCCTAGTTGTAAACCGGAAGCGAAAGCGCGCAATCCAAGCATTGGATTAATCAGTCACGCTGTCGTTGCAGTACATATTCAAAGTCCATTAGTCCAATAATAATAATAGGGTTATTCACAGTAGCCTTTTTGACGTCCTTTTTTGCGCCCTTTTTCTTGCTTGGCAGATAAATGTAACCGAGTGACCTATAAAATCCAGAAAAAATCACCCGAGTCCTTTTTGAACACTTGAGGTGCTATGTGACCTTTAAGGAACCATGGGAGCACCCAGACTGCATGAAATGGATAAAGGGAGCCAAAAAGGGACCAAAAAAGGAGCTGAAAGCCAGGGTGTTCACAGTAGCCTTTTTTCAGCCCTTTTTCACTTCCTTTTTTTTCTGATTTCATCCAATATCGCACGTTGGACCTAGATTTTTTGGATTTACACCCTTTTTGCATGTTGAAATTGAAAAGGGGAAAAAAACCCGGAGAAAAACGGTGGGAATACGAAAAAGGGAGAAAAAAGGGAGCGAAAAAGGGTGGAAAAAAGGCTACTGTGAACAACCCCTAATATATTAGAGTGTTGCAGCTCTTTTATCCCAACTCGGGCCCCAACTTCGTCCCCAACTCAAGACTCAATCTGATATGTTTTTGTCCCGGGATGCAGAACGGCTGCTCCAAATAGGTTCGGGGAAGTTGGGACTTGAAGTACCACGACTCGACATCCGACTTCGCTCGAAATATCTTGAGCGAAGTTGGGGCCGAAGTTGGACCTCAAACTGGGATGTCTGAAACACCCTAATATGACACGCGATTTTGGCCCATTTTTGGCTGTTTTTAAAGTCCATTGGGGACTCATGCATTTTCATCTTCACACTCCTGATGTCATACCATTTCCCCTTGCAATCTCAAGGATTTGAAGCTGAAATATGTAATTGGACCGATGTATCATGTTGAATCTTCGAATGTTCACCTTGAATGGTTGGGTCCGACAATCCAAGTGCCCATGCAGTTCGAAGTACTACTTCACAAATTGTAATCATATCTTGTAAGTGAAACAGAACCTCCCGGAATCTATTGTAATGGATTCTCCAACAAGTTGAACAAGTGAGGTGCAAGTTCAGTGAGTGACCTGTTGATCAAGCTAAGTACAACTAGAGCAGCATTTAATTTTTCCAGTGACCATGCAAATCTAATTTTTCCTTCACGCTTCACAAAGACAACGAGAACATAAGTTTCGAGCTATGCCTGCCCTCATGTCCTCCCGTCTATATTTCGTTGCTATGAGGTATAATAACCCAGAGTCATTGGACTCATTTCAGGAGGAAGGCGGACACATGATAGCACCATAACAACTTGGTTCAAATTTGCTCCGCCATGTTCTCTGCTTTGGCACAGGCTTACCTCCAATTCAGATTTTTGTGTTATCCGAAGCAAATAAATTTAAATGATTGCGATGCAGACTTGTGTTATAAATATATATTATGTCTCTGTCATGAATCAGCTCCCTCGGGCACAGAGTCTGGGTTTCCTGCCTTGTACCGAGTAATTTTGTCGAGGATTGCATGTAGCATTTGAGCGCGATATTCAGAAGTCTCTTCCTTGGCCAGTTGCTGAAGCTCCTCAAATACTTCGGTGTCTGCAAGAGCTGCAACACCATCTGGCCATTGATTAATTGCACGGAGGGCATCAATTGCGTATGACCAGCCCCTCCTGCGACACGGAGTTACAACATTGAGTTTCCTACAAGATAATGTGTCTGATCCAATGACTCACCCTGCGAGTACCACAAGCTGCTCCAAAAGATTCAACTCCAAAATTGCTGGCACAGTGGGCTCGTGGCCAGCTAGCTCTTCCACGATCCAGCAGGTCCGGTTTGCAACCTCTGTGCTCTGTGATTTGAGTAATTTCAAGATGTGTTCCTGCACCTTTGCATCGACCACAGCCTGTGCTCCCTCCAACCAACGTGCAATCGACCTCAATGCACACAGGGCCTCCCAAACAACACTATATTTTTGGTCACTGATTCACATTAAATGAAAATCTGTGATAAAAAGGATATGTACCACACTCACTTCAGGAGAGCCACAAGTTGTTCACAGCCCCTCATCTCTAAGATGTGTGGTATGGTGTATTTGTGCATTGCCAGGCTGTATAATAAGTCGCATGATGAACACCGTGCCACAGGGTCTGGTGATCCAAGCATTTCCCAGATGTAATGGAAAACAGGTGAATCCACCAGGGCTTGCGCATCATCCTTGGATCTAAAAACTTTGATGCTGAAGTGCCGCAGAATGACGGCCTTTGTCTCCCACGAGACAAAGTCCCATCTAGAGCAGAAACATCACATCAACCAACAAGCTCAGGTAATAAAACATCAACACCTACGGCAAATAAGACCAATATATCTCCAACATCTCTGTCGAAAGCGGGCTGCCTTTGTTCTTTTTGATGAATTCCTTGGCCTGGCGGTGATACATGAACTTTATCAGCGGCTTTGCCGCTGCATGAAGGTTGATCGTTGGACCGTATCGGAGTAACGAGTTGCTATCCGACCACCAACTCTGTACACTGGCAAGGGTGTCTTGTCGAGTCAAGTGCGGCATGGGGGAAGAGAAAGAGGGAGGGCTGTAGAGCCTCGTGGGTTCCAGCCATTTTGCGTGCTGCAAATGCGACTCACGATCGATCGTGATGAGTTGTTAATTTTGGACTGATGTCGTGCGGGGATGCGGGCCGATAGAAAGACTGGGTATATTGGACATAAATAATTTCAAAGGTGGAAGTGGAAACCGGTTTGCGGGGGATTATTATAATCACAAGTATTTCGTAGAGGAGCTGTACTTAAATAAGATCTTCGCCTGCGGATTCTGATCTCAGAACTGTTAGTGTCGGGATTTGTTATGATATTATTTTATAGAATTAATATCTTCGTCTGCGGATTCGTATCTCAGAGCTACCAGTCGATTATTTTTGGGGAGATTCTTTGGGGGGTTTAAAAATTTATGGCTGAATTTTGGGCAATATTCAGCAGCTACTAGTCCAGTGGGTTGATAGGGGCAGCTACATATACAGCCTAATAATGGCAGTAGGCGGTGAGGCGTGGGAGATGTATACCACGTCCCCGTCCATGTCGTACAGCTATTTTCGCTCGAGTTCGAGATAGGTGTGGTTGGGTCAGGAAGGGTTGGGAAGGGAGCTGCGGGTGTGAAAGACCGAAGAAGTGCGTTACGACATGATAAATAGAGCCTTAGGAACAGTACGGGCAGACCCCGCAGGTGGGTAAGGGAATGTGTCC
Source organism: Mycena leptocephala (assembly GCA_029378395.1). NCBI lineage: Eukaryota > Fungi > Basidiomycota > Agaricomycetes > Agaricales > Mycenaceae > Mycena > Mycena leptocephala. The sequence goes on along the minus strand of JARJLF010000693.1, from coordinate 91,514 downwards.
GAGGTCGGCAAGGCGATGTTGGGTATTAAATTGAATGGATAGCTGGATTTGTTGAGGGAGAGATAGGATACGTATGTGGTATAGTCGAGTTGAGTTGCGGGGTTGTGTTTCGAAAGGTAAGTCTGTCGTTTCGAGTCTTTGAAGTCCGTTAATAAACCAGAGACGTCAATGTGGATGGCATTCGGCGCCGCACAGCTCAGCAAATGTGTACCAAAACCAAAAGGACCGAGTCCAGGCCTAGACAAAAGTATCTCTACAAAAAACCTTAGTGGGCTGGGGTAGCATAAGGGACGAGTGAGAGGCAAAGTAGAGATTGGTATCATGACAGGCAGTGTTGGAATTGAACATGACGACTCGAAAAGCTGCCGAAGAGATGAGACATGTACGAGAGGTTCAATATTATTGGTTCATTATGTTGGTAAGTATTCGGAGACCGTTTCAAGTGGCAATATTGATAACCGTATTGGGCCAATGAGACTTACATTTGACGGTGTACTAGATAGAGAAAAGTGTACTCTGCGAGCGGGTTGAAACGTTGAGGTGGATGTAAAGGATTGAAAGTTACAGTGACAAGATTTTCAAGTGACGTCTGTGGAGTTTGCCGGTATTGTTGTAGATTGCCGCTTGTCTCAGTCGTCCCCACGCTTCTTCTTCGTCTCGTCTCGTCTTGGATGGATCGACCGCCCGGCCCCGAGCGCCACGCCGCCTACGAAGACATCTTCGGCCGCCGCCCCGCCCCCCCGCACTGGCTCGTCCCCACAACCGCCCTAAAGACCATATGCCGTCTACAAATCCACAAGGATAAGTACCACACCCGCCCGAATCAATACCAGCGCCCGCCCGCGCCACCGTACCACCCCATCCGCACCCGCACGCATACCTCCCGCACCCACAACAGCAGCAGCATGCGCCGCAATACGGCAACGGTGGCGGATACCCAGGGGTCGGACCCGCCAGCATACGGGCGCCAAGCCTCCACCCTTCGTACCAGCCAGGCGTCCCCACACCCGCGCCACACCGACCCACGAACGCACAGGTCGCGATGTTCCAGCAGGAGAAGCCGGGGCAGCAGTGGAGGCGCTCGGCGTCGCCTGCCCCACCACCGCATTCGCACGTGTTGCTGCAATCGGGCCCACCTGCGCTGAGTCTGGCGTTTTGCGGTTGGGGAGGGCGGGGGTGATAGGGAATGGGGATGCGAATGGGAATGGGATCGAGGAGGCCGGGGAGGAGGACAACGCGGAGAGCGAGTTGCCTTGGGCGAGACGTGCGTGTCTTTCTTCTCCCCATTATTTTCTTTCTACTTTCTTCTCCTTTTCTCTTCCTTTTCCTTCTTCTCATCTCGGTGGTCTCGTTATCCATCCTATATGCTATGACTGGAGGATGCGCTCGCACCATCGACGTCGTTGGAGGCGGATCAGGTGTGTATCCTACGCCCACTCCACCCTCTTTCCTGCGCTGATGCTCTGGTGCCCTGTCTCCACCACCACCACCCGTACCGCGAGCCACGCACCCACGCACCCACCCCCACCGACATCATTCATTATACATGTCGCTTCATTCATCTCGCTTCGCCTTGTGCAGGCGGAAGCGAGGTCGCTGGGGCACTCGCTGGCTCTATACAGCACGAAGCTCGAGGGAGACGCGAGCTTCGACGGTGGAGGCGAGGTGAGGCGTGGCGCTGGATGGGGGACGAGTGACGGGCGGCATACGGGCGTTCCCAGCTTGGCCCAGCGTCTAATCTCGAAGTCGTATTTTCGAGGACGCAGGACGCAGCAAGCGTCTATGCCACCACCCCGCGCTGGCTGCTGTATTGTGTATTGTGTATCGCAAGCCATGCACCCACCGACACGTCATTCATTTCGCTTCGCCTGGTGGAAGCGAAAGCGGGCGAGTGATGGGCTCGAGGGTGCTTCGAAGCTCGAGGGCGGCGCGAGCTTCGAGGGAGGCTGGACTCAGGACATGGGTGCGCAGCGCTGTACGAAGTGCTGGGCTTGGGCTGTGCGAGATGCTCAGCGTCTAATCGCGCATGTCCTCCCGCAGGACGTAGGGTGGGTGCATTCCTCGCGGTGGCGTCATTTTCGGGGACGCAAGAGGCAATGCGCAGGACGAGGGTAGGCGTCTAGGCTCTGCGAAGCGAGGCGAGCTTTTGCTGGGTATACGATACCTCGCCTTGGCGTTGAAGGATGAGATGCATATCCTCTCGCAGGAGGTGTGAGCGTTCTATACGCGACGAGTGAATGCGCTCTCGCAGGACCACAAGCTCGTCTATCCCCACAGTATTCGCGTGACGAGCTCTCACGCCGCTCGAACACCGAGCGCGCTTGCTTGCTTCGTGCTTCATTCATCCATTCACCCTGCTGCATTGTATTGCGACGGTGGTTCTCATACGGCGTCTCATTCTCCGTCGTCTGTTGGTCGCTATACGAGAACATGCAGTGGTGGTGCTCGCCATGTCCATCGCGAGCACCTGCGTCGATTGGGTCCCCTCGATAATGCTCGGTTATATCGCACTTGCGAGATTGCTCTGTCTGCGGTTCCGTTTATGTTATGTCATCTCATGCCTTATGTTACCCTTTCGTTTTCTTATCCTCCCTCTGTTTCGGACCGCGGCGATTGTGACGCTGTACTGACGACCTTTCTTTTTTTCTTTTTTATACAGCAGCAGTAGAATCAGGGCAACGTGAGTCTTCCTTCCCTTCTCTCGTCGGCTTTATTCGGGTATCCTTGCATCGGATTTCTTTTCTCTTTTATCTCTTTTTGTGGGGGGCTATTCCGTTTCGGGGGGCATTGGCTTTGGATTGCTTGCTCAAGGTGCGGTCCTGCGAACGGGCTGCGTTTCGGCTTTCTTGCCCTTGGGCTTGGAATTAGCCGGGAAGGGATGAGACAGGACGGGACGGGAAGAGGACGTCTCCATCGAGGCGGGGTGGTATGCATCTCTGGCCCTCGCTCCTCGGTTCTCCCAATCTGCGTCTCCGACTCCGGTCACGCAGACGGAGATGTGCCTCGCGACTTCGTAAACAGGTGTAGATGGGATGCAGCCGTGGGTGCGGGTGTCTGGTGCAAGGGGCATTTCGTATGCGCAAGGGAGGGATCGGCGTGCTGTGCACGGGGAGATGAGTAGTACAAATCCAAATGCGGTAATCCAAAAGAATTAATATGACTAACTTACAATGCAAGTGCAAAATGCCCTCGCGTGTGCTCATTTCTCATCTGTTCATCCTCGGAACCTCCGGAAATTAAACCGATATATGTTTAGTCCTAGAATACCTGCAGAGAATGGCAAAAATCGAGCAGGAATCGAATCAAATGGTCTTGAGCTACCGAACGGGAAGACGGTTTGATGGGGGGGGGGGGGGGGGGTTATTATACTCGCGAGGTCCACAACATGAACGACGAGTTTACCGAAGACAAACATGTAGTAGTGTACGGGTGGTTAGCCATACAGTAAATACTACAAGATGCCAACGGGATGGGGAATCCTCGCAGTGCATCAAAATGTTTTTCAGCCAGTTCCAAACGGAATCTCCAATTTCTTTTAATATTCCAATGGTTGACTTTCCATAAGCTTAGAAAATTCTAGAGGAATATATTTCATCGTTTTGCCGAGATGCCGGGACAGCTGTCAGGACCCCATCGTGCTGAGATCTTACTTTTGCTATTTTGGACCCTCTAATAGAACTTGATAAATAAAATTCTGGAGGGGGGGTCGCTACCCCCCCTCCAGAATATTTGCCACTTGACTAAACGGATTCAAACGCATTCGGTCGCCACTCGTTCTCCCACGTCGCCTCTTTGGGTTGCGTGTCACAGATGTTACATTTGTCATTCTTCATCCATTCGCCCCACATCGTCCACACGAACAACCACTCTCTCGGGTAACCCCAGGATGATACTACTCGATTCGGCCCCTCAATTCCTCCCCACTTTGCCCTTGATTTCCGTCACAAAACTGCCAGTGTCCCCAATTCTGCCTCATTGACATCGAATCCCATTGTCGTCACGGTGATGTAGGCTCGGTCCCTGCGACTCCGGTAAAGGATCTGCCAGGCAGTGGCTCCCTGAGGATTTCGAGACAATTGGGCGCAACACAGGTACAATCGGCTCGGTTTCTGCTGCTCCATGCACAGCCTGTGCCTCAATAGCGCTAAGCAGCATTATTGCCATCGCAGTTCCTGCCATGTGTTATTCATCATCAATTTCATCCTTTTCAATGTCTTCGTGTCTTCGAGTTCTGGGTGGACAATCAACGCGTCAAGGTCCATTGTTGGCAAAGGGAGGACGCGTCGGAAAGAATGAGAAACGAGACGCGTTGGTTGTTGATGTTTAGACAGCATCAACAAAGAAATATCTAATTTAACGGTGTCTATTCCTTGTGGGAACCCCGAACGATTAGAATATTGGTCTAGATCGCCTTGCCGGCATCGTTGGCACCGCTCAGATATTCTTCCAGAATTTTCTAAGCTTATGGAAAGTCAACCAATGGTGCAGATTCATAGCTTTGATTCGAACCACCTCCAATGGCAAATGGGTCAGAATTGAGTTAATCTCGATTTTATTTTTTGGAAAGTACTCTGCCAGTGCAGGCCATCGACTGGAAGATGGACGGACAGGAGTAGAAGACGTGCAGTCGACGTGGAGGAATCGATGATATAAAGCTATTGATTTATATAGCGGATAGGTAAATCTGAACTAAGACTTAGCAGCAGAATCGGAATCTACGCATACGTACCAGAACGTCCACCCTAAGTTTTTTCAGGGACTCGCCCGAGGAATGTTTTAATTTTGAAACAATACAATACTGGGCTCGGGATGCGGTCGAAATTTATGGGGCCGCGGGACATCGATATCCGAGATGAGATTCAGTTCATTCGATGAAGTGAAGGCTTGATTGCAAGCGAAGTTGGAAGGAAGAACGGGATTCCAAACTTTGTATGTGTGTCATTATAAAGGTCAGAAATCCTACGCACGCTCCCAGATCCACATCTACATTACATTACATTGAACCTGAGTATACTGTACTCGGACCTAGAAACTATTAATTCAAGAGTTCGAGAGCACGAGTCAGCAAAACCATAAGGCAAAACCATAAACGGGCTCAGGCTGTGGGATTGATATAATATGATTTGATTACGGGGAGGAATATTGGATTTTTTTTTTTCGGGGTTCGGAATCGGAATCGGAATCAGATTGCGGATTTTCGGAGGTCGACTCGCTGTTCGTCTGTAGTAGATGTAGAACGGGACGTGCATAGTAAGTACCGGCGCCGCACACGTATATACTATTTCGGTGGTCAACAAAAAAGTACTCTGTAGCCCGGGTTGAGGTCATTGACAGGAAGACTCGAGTGGACAGACGAACCGGAGTTGAAGACCGTGAGACGTGCATCGGAGAATGGACACTATATTATTTTGTGTTCGGAGCGCGCGCCAGTCTTGCTGGCGAAATCTCAGAGGATAAAATGTCCGCTGTTCGAACTTGAAGCTGTTCGGGACTCGGATAAGAAAATTTTAAATACTAGTACTAGGCTTGGATGCGGTCGAATCTGTGAGGCATGGGACACGGGACGGCCGAGACGAGATTTAGGTTCAAGCGCTACTGATGAAGCAGCGAAACGAGTATATGTTCAGAACCCCAGATCCATAATCTGCGTTGAGACTACAGTATACTTGGTATAAAACAGTTTAGAGAGTAGGGGTGAACCCAAACACAAAGCATGGACCGGCTTTCGTGATTTGATTTTTTTTTCGGAGTTTTGGGGAGGAATGTTGCATTTTTCTTTTCGGGATTTGGGTTCAGATTGCGGGATCTCCGTAAGTCGACTCGAATTCGCTATTCGTCTATAGTAGATCTAGAACGGGACGTACTTGATGTATTGTTCGGGGTTTGCTGTCAACGTCTAGACCATGTTGGCGGAGATACGAAGACGAGAAGACGAGACAAGACGAGGAGAGGAAAATGGAAACAAAAAAGATTGAAGAAACAGGAACCCAGATAGGTATTGATAAAAAGAGCTACAGCCCAGCCTAAGAGCTAACAGCGGTGAGCCGTGGGCGGCGAGGCATGGGGAGATGTGTATCATGTCCACGTCGTACAGCTCGACTATTGTCCGAGTCCGAGATAGGTCAAGGCGGGTTGGGAAGGGCATGCAGTGAGGAAGAGGATGGCGTGAAAGGAAAGAAGGAAGGAGGAAGAAGTGCAAAGTGCGTTTACGACACTGAATCTGGGAACCGCATTGCGTCCGAGATTGGCAAGGACTTGGAGAAATTGTCGACAGGGAGGACAGGATATGTATGTACGAGGATTGGACTGCCGGTGTGTTGTGGTATGGGTCGGGCGAGACGTTGTGGGCAGACGGTGCGCAACCGGATTGGCTTGTGTTTCGCGCCTTGAAATCTGTCGATAAGCCAGACGTCAATATTGGCATTGGGCGGCCCACAGCCCGCAGAATTGAATGTGTACCCTTTCAAGTCTTGCAGGTTTGAGACTGCGAGTTTCTGTAATAAAACTGATCGGTAGCGCTGAGGGAGAGAGACTCGGAGAGAGAAGGAGGAGAGTGGTATCATGCAGCCAGCGTCGGAATTGCACATGATGACTGTCGCAGAGATGAGACATGTACGAGAGTTTCATTATGTCGGTGAGGTTGCCTGAGGTATCCTTGAATCCGAGACCGTTTCATCCGAGACCATTCAAGTGGGGATATAGGCGGTGAGACATTCGGCGGTGGACTGGAGTACTACTAGTAGTTGGAATGAAGTCGCGTCGAATATATGAACGGGTTGAGGTTGCTGGTTGCACGACGTGAAAGACTGAAAGTGCAATGACGTCTCACGTTTGTCGGTATTATTGTAGAATGCCGGCCCACTTCTCGTTTTTTTCCAAGTTGTCTTTCTTCATCGCCTCTTTGGATGGATCGTCTGCTGGTCCCCGCCAACCGCTCAGCGCTCAGCCCCGACTGCCACGCCGCCTAGACGTCTTTGGCCGTCATTCCGCCCGTACACAGGCTACCGAGTCTACAGGCATGCTGTCCCCATAAAATCGAATCAGCCGCAATCAATATCAGCGCCCGCCTTTGCCAGCATGCCGTCCCACCGCCACTCGCATGACTGGCACCCGCATCCACAACAGAAGCGGACCGGGCCCGGCGCACCCGAACATATGAGGGCAGGTGATTGCGGGCGGGAGGCCCGGGGAGATAGGGAACAGGAATGCGAATGGGAATGGGGAGGGAGGAGAAAAAACGACGAGGAGAGTGAGATGTGAGTCATTCTTCTGCGTTATTTTCCTCTTCTTGGCTTCGCGGTCTTGCTATGCATCCTAGGGCCTATCTGCGACGATGGCGGGTGCGTGTCTGCGTACATTGCGACGGCGCATCGGTCTTGGCCCACACTCGTTATACTGGCTTTGGTACCCCGCGCTGTCGGAGGCCAGTCGTATGATCATTTAGGCCATGGATGGGTATGCGCATCGTGGCACTCGCTGTATGCACGCACGACGAGCGATGGCGGGTGTCCTTTCGACGAGTGACTCGACACCCGTTTACCTGCGTGCCTCCCACACATCCGAACACCGCACCGAACGCACCTGCTTCGTCATTTGTGCATCCATTCACCCTGCTGCATCACGACGGGTGGTTCTAACTTCTCAGATGCCTCCTTTTCCTCAGTCTCACTCGTTCTCCGTCGTCCGCTGTACGAGACCGTCGAGACGATTGGCAGGCCATGGCCGTGCTCTCCCTCCCTATCCCGTGCATGATTCATTCACCACTCATGCATCGACGTCTTGGTTCTCAGACGTCGCGTCCTCCTCATCCTCAGTCATATCGAACCTACATTCAGCGTTCGATTGATCGCTTCGTTCACTCTGTCTCCGTCTGTGGTCTCCAGTTCCGTTCATGTGTCATGTTATTGCGTTCACATGCCTCTATTTTTATGTTATGCTTTCGTTTCTTATCTCCTCTCTGTTCTGTTTCTCTCCGCGAGGATCGTGACGCTTACTGGTGCCTGTTTTTCCTTTCTTATTATCCAGCATATTGCAACGTGAGTTTCCTTCCTTTTCTTGACTTTCTTCCATCCTGTTTTCTCTCTTTCAATATACTCTTTCGTTCCCTGTTTGGCTTCGGATTGCTCTAGGCGCAAACGGGCGCTCGCGCTCGCACCCTGCTGGTTTGCTGCCTCTCTCGCACCGGGACGGGATGGGTATGCTCTCTTACACCTATGCGCTCCGCTCCGCGGGTGGGGTAGTAGTACACATCGCTGTACTCCATAGCTGGAATGTCCCTCACAATTCAGTCCCGGAGACGTGGATGTACTGGGAATCAGATGCGTAGATAGATATAGGATGGGGCACAGGCGCGGGTGCAGTGGATCGCCTGCTGGCTGCTGGGTGTTTATTGCAATGGGCACGGGGCATGCGCCAGGGAGGGGTCGGCGTGCTGTATGTGATAGAACAAAATAATAATAATTACAATGACCAACTTGCGCAATACAAAAATTTTGGGAAGTGTGAACGGCCCTTGCGTGGGCTCGTTTCTTATCTGTTCATCCTCGGAACCTGCGGAACTGAAACCGACACATATTTAATCCTAGACTGCCTCCAAACAACCGAGCCGGAATCAAATGGTTTTGAGCTACCGAACAGGAGGGCGGTGATGGGTGCATCAATCCTTCGGAACAATTCTCAGCCAGTTCCAATCTCCTCAAATGTTCATATATTCCAATGGTACACATATCCAGCTCTCATTAGTATTTGAACCACTTGCGAAAACAAATGCAAATGGGTCAGAATTCCAACCGAAGATGTTTTGCGCTTCTATGACATTTTGCATTGCAAAACTTTAGTGTAGTCGTCCGACACGCACCTTCACAGCCAGTGATCATTGGATGCAGGGAAATTCGAGGTGCGCGGCCCCGGATGTGGGGGCAGAAATTCGTTGGTCTTCCTTCCTCAGCAATCGGAGCAACAATGTGTCTATGAGGGCAATAAATCATTGAGAATTGAGAATGTCGCCGTCCAAGCTCATGCTTTATATTGGCCCTTTCTATGAACCACTCCGCGCTAAGATCGGGCTCCCGTGCTTGCAGTTACGGTACTATTATAATCCTGCGAAATTCGTTTATGCGATTATGTTTTCCTTGGTTGCATTCGAGTTGTGTTCCCTTTCTTGATGTCACGGACAGCGAGAATGAGATGTCCTGAATTCATTTGGGTGAGATGTATTGCTTAGCCAGTTTGAGAAGACTCTAATTGGTCCGGTAAGAAATTAAAGAGGACGTACTTGAGCTGTTTCAGTAACTCATTGCTGTGCGAGGACCAAATATTTTCTATCAACATGGGCTTCAAATAGCAGGATAGTACAAGTTGCATGTGTGTTTAGGTGTGGCGTTTCGGACCGTCTCACCGAGTCGATGAGAGTTTCAACATTAAACATACTATGGGGATTCTACAGAAGTAGATGGAGACCCAGTATCTCGAGGAACTGGGTGCTTCAGTGCCTCATTGCGGGCACATTTCTATGACGAGAAGTCAAGTTATTCCTGAATGAGCTTGAAAGTCCGTCTCAATGCACCTCCAGAGCTGGTGAAGGTCAAAAGAGGCGGCGGCTGAGATGCACCTGGAGGGGGAGGCGATGAAATTCAGCAATATAGCAGCGAAAGTCCTAGGAGCCCAGCAGTGGAAAGAACACACCTAAATTCATAGCGGTAAGTTGAAGCAAGAAATAGTCACTGTTACCTGAAGAAATCCGAGCGGGGTAATGCCAAGTTGAAGCGGCGAAGGGTATGGCTCTCAAGCCGGGGATCCATGCCTCGACTGGGAGAAGACACGAGGTCATTGGGATTTGGCCAAGACTTGGATCATTTTTATTTGGTCTCAACCATTGCCAAGCCGCGGATTATTGATTAATATTCTAAGGACGCAGTGCTCCCTAGCTGTAAACCGGAAGCGAAAGTGCGCAATCCAAGTATTGGATTAATCAGTCACGCTGTCGTTGCAGTACATGTAGCCCTTTAAATTTTTACATCCGATATTCAAAGTCCATTTAACCCAACAATAATAATATATTAGAGTGTTGCAGACATGTCCTCTTTTATCCCAACTCGGGCCCCAACTTCGTCCCCAACTCAAGACTCAACCTGATATGTTTTTGTCCCGGGATGCAGAACGGCTGCCCCAAATAGGTTCGGGGAAGTTGGGACTTGAAGTACCACGACTCGACATCCAACTTCGCTCGAAATATTTCGAGTTCCAATTTCGAGCGAAGTTGGGGCCGAAGTTGGACCTCAAATTGGGATGTCTGAAACACCCTAATATGACGCGTGCAAATGCGCGATTTTGGCCCATTTTTGGCATTTTTTAAAGCAGATTGGGGCAGAATGGGACCCATGCATTGTCATCTTCACACTCCTGATGTCATACCATTTCCCCTGCAATCTCAAGGATTTCAAGCTGAAACATGTAATTGGACCAATGTATCATGTTGAATCTTTGAATGTTCACTTTGGATGGTTGGGTCAGACAATCCAAGTGCCCGTGCAGCTCAAAGTACTACACAAATTGTAATCATATTTTGTAAGTGAAATAGAACCTCCCGGAATCTATTGTGATGGATTCTCCAACAAGTTGAACAAGTGGGGTGCAAGTTCAGTGAGTGACCTGCTGATCAAGCTAAGCGCAACTAGAGCAGCATTTAATTTTCCAGTGACCATGCAAATCTAAATTTTCCTTCACGCTTCACAAAGACAACGAGAACATAAGTTTCGAGGCATAAATATATGCCTGCCCTCATGTCCTCCCGTCTATATTTCGTTGCTATACGAGGTATAATGACCCAGAGTCATTGGACTCATTGCAGGAGGAACAGTCGCACCATAAAAAATTGGTTCAAATTTGCTCGGCAGGGTTTTTGGCTCTAGCTCAGGCATTACCTCCAGTTCAGATTCTCGTAATAAATTGAAATGATTGCGATGCAGACTTGTGTTACAAATATATATATTATCTCTCGGTCACAAATCAACTCCCTCATGCGCAGAGTCTGGCTTTCCTGCCTTGTACCGAGTAATGTTGTTGAGGATTGTGCGTAGCATTTGAGCTTGATATTGGGAAGTCTTTTCCTGGGCCAGTTGCCGAAGCTCCTCAAATACATCCAAGCCTGCAAGAGCTGCGACACCTTCTGGCCATTGACTAATTGGTTGGAGGGCACTGATTGTCGAGTTCCAGTCCCTCCTGTGACACAGGGGTTCAACATCAAGTTTCCTACAAGATATATGTCTGATCCAATGACTCACCCTGCGAGTACCACCAGCTGCTTCAATATATTCGACTCCAAAATGGCTGGAACAGTGGGCTCATGGCCAGCTAGCTCATCCACGAGCCAGCAGGTCCTGTACGTGACCCTCCAGCTCTGTGATTTGAGTAATTTCAAGATGTGGTCCTGCACCTTTGCATCGACCATAGCCTCTGCTCCCTCCAACCACTTCGCAATCCTAACTAATGCGAACAGGGACTCCCAAACAACATCATAATCTCGGTCACTGACATGCAATGAAAATCTGTGTTAAAAAGGATATGTATCACACTCACTCTAAGAGAGCCACAAGTCGCTCACAGATTTTCATCTCTAAGATGGGTGGTATGGTGTACTCGTGCTCTGCAAGTCTGTACAATAGTCTGCATGAGTACTTCTGTGCCGCAGGGTCTGGTGACCCAAGCATTTCCCAGATGTATGGGAAACCAGGTGAATCCACCATAGCCCGGGCAGTCGTGTCATCTATGAACAAACCATCTCTTTTGCCCAACTCCCGCAGAATGGTATGCTTGGTCGACGACGAGACAAAGTCCCACCTAGAGCAGCAACATCACATCGGCCAACAAGCTCATGCAATTTCATCACGTACGGAAAGTATGACATGTATATCTCCAACATCTCTATCGAAAGCGATTTGTTTCCATTCTTTCTGATGATTTCCAATGCCTGGCGGTGATACATCCACCTCATCAGCGGCTTTGCCACCGCATGAAGGTTGATCGTCGGACCGGACCGGACCAACGAGTTGCTATCCGACCACCAACTGAATATGCTTGCGCGGGTGTCCGTTCTCGTTAAGGGCGGCATGAGGGGGAGGAGAAAGAGGGAGGGCTGTAGAGCCTCGTGGACTTCACAGCCATTTTGCATGCTGTGCAAATGTGACTTATGATCGATGTGATTTGTTAATTTTGGACTGATGCCCGTGCCGGAATGCGGGCCGATAGAAAGACTTGGAATGTTGGAGGTACATAAATAATTTCGAAGGTGGGAGTGGAACCCGGGTTGCTGGGGATTTATTATGATATCATGTATTTCATAGACAAACCGTACTTGAATAAGATCTTCGCCTGTGGATTCAGATCTCAGAGCTGTTAGTGTCGGGATTTATTATGATATTATTTTATAGAATTAATATCTTCGTCTGCGGATTCATATCTCAGAGCTCCTGGTCGATTATTTTTCGGGAGAATTTTTGGGGGTTTAAAAAATTTATGGCTGAATTTTGGGCAATATTCAACAGCTACTGGTCCAGTGGGTTGATGGGGCTGCTACAGCCCAGCTGAGAAAGGATTAATGAGAGGCAGATGTGTACCATGTCCAAGTCCGAGTTATCCAGCTAGATTTTCATCCAAGTCCGAGATGGGTGTGATCGGGTTGGGAATGGAGCTGCGGTTGTGAAAGAAGAAGTGCGTTTACGACATGGTACAGCGTTGGGTACAGGTACGGGCAGAGTTCGCAGATGGGCGAAGGAATGCGTCAGAGGTTGGCAAGGCGATGTTGGATATTAATGGCAGACTTGGAGAGAATTTGGATTTGGTGCTCGCGCGGAAGCCGGTGAATCGGAGGAGGTCGAGCGCACGACTCGTTTGTTTCGAAAGGTAAATATGTTTCGGATCTTGAAGTCCGTTGATAAGCCAGGGATGTATGTGGATGACATTGGGTAGCCCCCGGCCTCAGAAATAAATTGTAGCAGCCAAGTGGTGTATATTATTAGGTCCGAGACTCCAAGTTTAGTGAGACTCGAGAGCAATATTTTAATAAGACCGGTGGGCTGGGGTAGCGCAGCAGGGCAAGTGAGAGAGAAGGAAGAGACCAGAGGGAAGATATTGGTATCTCGGAATTGAACATCATGACTCGGACTGTCGCAGAGATGAGACATTGACGAGAGGTTCATTATCAGTATCCGAGACCGTTTCAAGTCGGATATTGGTAACTGTATTGGGCCGATGAGACTTACATTTGATGGTGTACAGATAGAAAAGTGTACTCTGTGAGCGGGTTGAAACATTGAGATGGACATGAAGGATTGAAAGTGACAGTTACATAGTGACAAGATTTTCCGAGTGACGTCCATGGAGTTTGCCGGCATTGTTGTAGATTGCCGTTGTCTCTACCCTTCTTCTTCGTCTCGTCTCGTCTTGGATGGATCGACCGCCCGGCCCCGAGCGCCACGCTGCCTACGAAGACATATTCGACCTCTGCCCTGCCCCCCACACCGGCCTGTCCCCACAACGGCCCCAAGGCCCGTACGCCACCTACCCAAATCCAAATCCACAAGGATACCATCCCCACCTGAATCAATACCAGCGCCCGCCCGCGCCGACGTACCACCCCCATCCTCATCCACATGCCTACCACCCGCAGCAATATGCGCCCCAATACAGCGGCTACCCAGGTGGACCGGCAGCGCTGAGCATACGGGCGCCAAGTCTCCGCCCGCCGTACCAGCCCGGCATCCCTGTGCCCGCTCCCGACCGACCCACGGACGTGCAGGGTCTGACACCCGCACAGATGTACCACGCGCAGGTCACGATGTCCCAGCAGGGGCAGCAGCAGTGGAGGCTCGGCGTCGCCTGCGCCGCCACATCATGTGCATGCTTCCCTACAATCGGGCCCATCCATGCTGAGTCTGGCTATCGGCAGTGGGGAGGGGCTGGGCATTAATTTTGACGTTGAGAGCCTCATGGTTGTGGAGAGGGGGGATTGGTGGGGGGGCTGGGTGGGAGGGCGGGGGAGATAAAGAATGCAAATGCGAATGGGAACGGGATTGAGGAGGGATGGGAGGACGACGACGAGGAGAGCGAGCTGCCCTTGGGCTAGATGTGCGTGTCTCCCTTCTGCGTTATTTTCTTTCTATTTTTCTTCTTCTTTTCTCTTCCTTTCCCTTCTCTCTGCTTGGATGGGCCTGCTGCCCATCCTATCTGCTACGACTGGATGGATATCTGCTACAATTGGCAGATGTGCCTACGTCGCGACAGCGCATCTGCGTATCGATTACATGGGCGTCTCGAGCTCCTCTTGGCACACCTGCATCCTCTCTGCGTCTCGACGACTACGCTGCGTCTAGCCATGTACGCACGCCCCACCGACGTCACCCCCGCTTCATTCATTTCGCTTCGCCTTGTGCAAGCGGAAGCGGTCAGCTAGTCAAGGGTGTGGGCATCATGGCGTTTGCTGGCTGTATATGCACTGTGGCGAGTGATGCGTGCTTCGAAGCTCGAGGTGGCGCGAGGTTCGAAGCTCGAGGATGCGCGAGCTTCGTGAGAGGCGAGGTGAGGCGCTGGAGGGGGACGAGCGGCGTGTAGCTCAGCTCATTTCGCACGACGTGTGGAATGGAGTACTTGCTCGCGGCGGCGTCGTATTTTCGAGGACGGAAGACATGTGTGGGCAGGAGGAGCGTCTATGCTCTACGAGGTGAGCACTCAATTGGGGACGGGACGATACGGCGCTCCGCTTTCTATGCCTGACTTGTCGTGCTGTGCGGCATGCGAGCACGCTCAGCTAAGCTCACACTGCTCATGTCCAGTGGGGGCATTCCTCGGCAGCGTCGTATTCATATTTTCGAAGACGCAGGACACAAGATGTGGGCGTCTACGCTCTGCGAAGCGAGGCGAGCGTTTTCTGGGTATACGATGCCTCGCCTTGGCGTCGAAGGCTGAGGATGCGTGTCTTCTCGCAGGGGGTGTGAGCGTTCTATACACGACGAGTGAATGCGCTCGCGCAGGAGCCCGGCTCGTCTATCCCCACAGTATGCGCGCGACGAGCTCTCACGCCGCCCGGACACCGAGCGCGCTTGCTTGCTGCGTGCTTCGTGCATATTCATCCATTTACCCTGCTGCATTGTATTGCGACGGTGGTTCTCATACGGCGTCTCATTTTCTGTCGTCTGTTGTCGCTATACGAGAACGTGCAGTGGTGGTGCTCGCCATCTCCATCGCGAGCACCTGCGTCAATCATGTTCAATTATATCGCGCTTGCGAGATTGCTCTGTCTGCGGCTCTGTTTATGTTATGTCATCTCATGCCTTATGTTACCCTTTCGTTTTCTTATCCTCCCTCTGTTTCGGACCGCGGCGATTGTGACGCTGCAATGACGACCTTTTCTTTTTCTTTTTTATTCAGCAGCAGTTGGATTGCAACGTGAGTCTTCCTTCCCTTCTCTCGTCGCTTTATTTGGGTGTTCTTGCATCGGATTTCTATTTCTCTCTCTTTTTTTGGGGGCTATCCGCTCGGGGGAGGGAGCGAGGCTTTGACTTTGGATGGATAGCTTGCTCGAGGTGTGGTCTGCGAACGGGCTGCGTTTCGGCTTTCTTGCCCTTGGGCTTGGAAGTGGCCAGGACGGGACAGGACAGGACGGGACGTTTCCACTCCGAAGGCGGGGTGGTACCCATCTCTGGTCCTCGGTTCTCCCAATCTGTGTCTCCGACTCTGGCCACTCACACGGGGATGCGCCTCGCGAGTCCGTCCCGGAGACGTGGATGTAAAGGCAGAAAAGGAAACAGAGGCAGATGGGTGTAGATGGGACGCAGGCGTGGGTGCGGGTGCGGGTGCCTATGGCGCATCGGCGGCGTGGGGGCATGTTGTATGCGCCAGGGAGGGATCAGTTTGTACAGTAGTAGTACAAATCCAAAAGCGGTAATCCAAAAGAATTTAATAATTAACTTGCAATGCATGGCTCATTTGTCGTCCGTTCATCCTCCGACCCTCCGGAAATGAAACCGACATGTATTTAGTTCTAGAATACCTCCAAAGAATGGCGAAAGTCGAGCAGGAATTGGAGGGGTCGAGCTACCGAAGAGGAGGGCGGTTTCATGGGGAATCATCGCTGTGCATCAAAATCTTCGCACTTCGTGGCCAAATTCTCAGCCAGTTCCAAAAGGAATCTCCTCAAACCTATTTATATTTTAATGTTACAGATCCATAGCGTTCATTAATATTTGAACAACCTCCGAAGTATCCGAGATGAGATTCAGTTCATCCGATGAAGTGAAGGCTCGATTGCAAGCGAAGTTGGTGGGATTCCAAACTCTGTATGTATGTCGTTATAAAGGTCAGAACTCCTACGCACGCTCCCAGATCCACATCTACATTGCCACCAGTACTAGGACCTGCGTATACTCGGACCTAGAAACTATTAATTCAAGAGTTCAAGAGCACGAGTCAGCAGAACCATAAGGCAAAACCATAAACAGGCTCAGGCTCTGGGATTGATATAATATGATTTGATTACGGGGAGGAACATTGGATTTTTCTTTTCGGGGTTCGGAATCGAAATCGGAATCAGATTGCGGATTCTCGGAGGTCGACTCGCTGTTCGTCTGTAGTAGATCTAGAACGGGACGTGCATAGTAAGTACCGGCGCTGCATGCGTACATACTATTTCGGTGGTCAACAAAAAAGTACTCTGTAGCCCGGGTTGAGGTCATTGACAGGAAGACTCGAGTGGACAGACGAACCGGAGTTGAAGACCGTGAGACGTGCATCGGGGAATCGACAATATATCATTTTCTTCCGAGAGCGTGCCAGTGTACCGGGGACTTACTGGCGAAATCTCAGAGGATAAAATGTCCGCGGTTCGAACTTGAAGTTGTTCGGGGACTCGGATGAGAAAATTTTAAATACTAGTACTAGGCTTGGATGCGGTCGAATTTGTGAGGCATGGGACACGGGACAGCCGAGACGAGATTCAGGTTCAAGCGCTACTGATGAAGCAGCGAAACAAGTGTATGTTCAGAACCCCAGATCCATAATCTGCGTTGAGGCTACAGTATACTTGGTATAAGACAGTTTAGAGAGTAGGGGTGGACCCAAGCACAAAGCATGAACTGGCTTTCGTGATTTGATTTTTTTTCGGAGTTTTGGGGAAGAATGTTGCATTTTTCTTTTCAAGATTTAGGTTCAGATTGCGGGATCTTCGGAGGACTCGAATTCGCTATTTGTCTGTAGTACTAGAACGGGATGTGCTTGATGTATTGTTCGGATTTTGGTTGTCAACGTCTAGAGCATATCGGCGGAGATGCGAAGACGAGAAGACGAGACGCGACGAGGAGAGGAAAATGGAAACAGGAAAGATTGAAGAAACAGGAACCCATATAGGTATTGATAGAATAGCTACAGCCCAGCCTAAGAGCTAACAGCGGTGAGCCGTGGGCGGCGAGACATGGGGAGATGTGTATCATGTCCACGTCGTACAGCTCGACTATTGTCCGAGTCCGAGATAGGTCAAGGCGGGTTGGGAAGGGCATGCAGTGAGGAAGAGGAAGGCGTGAAAGGAAAGAAGGAAGGAGGAAGAAGTGCAAAGTGCGTTTACGACACTGAATCTGGGAACCGCATTGCGTCCGAGATTGGCAAGGACTTGGAGAAATTGTCGACAGGGAGGACAGGATATGTATGTACGAGGATTGGACTGCCGGTGTGTTGTGGTATGGGTCGGGCGAGACGTTGTGGGCAGACGGTGCGCAACCGGATTGGCTTGTGTTTCGCGCCTTGAAACCTGTCGATAAGCCAGACGTCAATGTTGGCATTGGGCGGCCCACAGCCTGCAGAATTGTATATGTACCGTTTCAAGTCTTGCAGGTTTGAGACTGCGAGTTTCTGTAATAAGACTGGTCGGGTAGCGCTGAGAGACTCGGAGAGAGAAGTAGGAGAGTGGTATCATGCAGACAGCATCGGCATTGAAGAGACATGTACGAGAGCTTCATGATGTCAGTCACTGAGGTATCCTTGAATCCGAGACCGTTTCATCCGAGACCATTCAAGTGGGGATATAGGCGGTGAGACATTCGGCGGTGGGCTGGAGTACTAGTTGGAATGAAGTTGCGTCGAATATATGAACGGGTTGAGGTTACTGGTTGCGCGACGTGAAAGACTGAAGGTGAAATGACGTCTCACGTTTGTCGGTATTATTGTAGATTGCCGGACCGCTTCTCGTTCTTTTCCAAGTTGTCTTTCTTCATCGCCTCTTTGGATGGATCGTCTGCTGGTCACCGCCAACCGCTCAGCGCTCAGCCCCGACTGCCACGCTGCCTAGATGTCTTCGGCCGTCGTCGTCCGGCCCCCGGTTCGCCCCAGGGCCCGTACGGGTCTTGCTATCCATCCTATCTGCTACGGTGGCCGGTGCCTGTTTGTGTACATCGCGACGGCGCATCGGTCTCGGCCCACTTCTACTCATTTTACTGGCTTTTGCACTCTACGCTGGATTCTGCATCGAGTCGCGCACCATACCACGTTATCCATCTCACTTGCCTCACGGACCGGAAGCAAGGCCGGGCGTATTATATGGGTCGTTTGGGCCATGGATGGGCATGGGCATCGTGGCACTCGCTGTGTATACGCACAACGAGTAATGGCGGGTGCAAGGCAGCGTCCTTTCTTTTACCTGCGTGCCTCTCACAACCCGAACACCGCACCGAGCGTGCCTGCTTCATCCTTTGTGTTTCCATTCGTCCAGCTGCATCGTGACGGGTAGTTCTCAGACGGCGCCCTCTCTCATTCTCGGTCATTCTCCGTCGTTCACTGTGCAAGACGATTGGCAGGCCATGGCCGTGCTCTCCATCCCGATCCTGAGCACGGTTCATTCACCCACTCATGCTCGATGTTTTGGCTCTCAGATGTCGCGCCCTCCTCACCCTCTGTCATATCGAACTTACCGTTGTTCGATGTTCGTGATCGCTTCGTGCATTCTGTCTCCATCTGTTGTTCCGTTCATCTGTCATGTTATTGCGTTTGCATGCCTTTATTTTTATGTTACACATACTTTCGTTTCTCGTCTCTCTGTTCTGCTTCTCTACCCGCGAGGATCGTGACTTACCGACACCTGTTTTTCTCTCCATTATTATCGTAATGTGAGTTTCCTTCCTTGTTTCCCCTTTTCTCGACCTGCTTCCATCCTGTTTTCTCTCTTTCTTCCTGCTCTTCCGTTCCCTGTTCGGCTTCGAATTGCTCGAGGCGCCATCATGAGTGGGCCATAGAGGAGCTTGCGCTCGCATCCTACCGGTTTTCTGTCTTTCGCACCGGGACGGGATGGATATGCTCTCTTACACGTAAGCACTCTGTTCCGAGAGTGGGGTAGTAGTACACATCTACCCCTCTATTGCGTTCTGGAATCTTCCTTGCAATTCTGTCCCGGAGACCTAGATGTGCGGGGATTGATTTATCAGGAATGGTAAGCAGAGGTGTACAGCGATGTAAATGGGACACAGGCGCGGGTGCAGCAGATCGCCTGCGTGGGTGTTTATACACCCATTTCATTAGGCACGGCGTATGTCGAGGGCGTGATCGGCGTGCTGTATGCGATAGAACAAAAAAAAATAATTACATTGACTGACTTGTGGAATGCAAAATGCCTTGGAAGTGCGAAATGCCCTCGCGTGGGCTCGTTTCTCATCCATTCATCCTCGGAACCTGCGGAATGAAACCGACACATAGTCAGTCCCAGACTGCCTCCAAACAACCGAGCCGGAATCAAATGGTTTTGAGCTACCGAACAGGAGGGCGGGGTGCATCAATCCTTCGGAACAATTCTCAGCTAGTTCCAATCTCCTCAAATGTTCGTTCCTATATTCCAATGGTACACATATCCAGCTCTCATTAATATTTAAACCACTTCCGAAAACAAATGCAAATGGGTCAGAATTCCAACCGAAGGTGGTTTGCACTTCTAAGACATTTTGCATTGCAAAATTTTAGTGTGGTCGTCCGATGCGCACCTTCACAGCCAGTGATCGTTGGATGCGGGGAAATTTGAGATGCGCGCGCCTCGATGTGATGAAATAAAAGTAGCTGCACTTAAGTTCCGGCGGTAAAAACCACATTCGAGTCTTAAGTTCGTGCGCAACTTAAGTTCTGCTTCGCCGCCTGTGCGACCTGTTTCCGCAGGTGCACACTGCCCCTCATTGGAACTTAAGTTCCCCGCCACTTAAGTTCCGCAACACTTAAGTTCCCCGCACTCGGTAAAAACCATGTTCGAGTCTTAAGTTCGTGCGCAACTTAAGTTCTGCCTCGCCGCCTGTGCGACGTGTTTCCGCAGGTGCACACTGCCCCTCATTGGAACTTAAGTTCCCCGCCACTTAAGTTCCGCAACACTTAAGTTCCCCGCACTTAAGATCTTGAGTTCAGGCTGCTTTCATAACTCGACTGTCATTAGCATTCAAACTGAACTTAAGTCCAGCGTCACTCCAGTGCGTGTAACTTGAGTCCCACCCACTGAAGTTCTACCGTTATCTAAAAGTCCTTGTAAGCCCTGTGTATACCCTGATCCGTAGTTAGTAAAGAATAGATGCGTTATTAGTCCACAAACCATTTCATCCATCCACTTGAATACTTCATCTCGCCACTGGTCGATCTTCAAGACCAGCTCGTCGAAGGTCGCAGCCGAGACCCAATCGTGATGCACACCCGAATCGGGACTCTTGAATATCACCTTGGCATTGTGCTCGAGCCGCTTGTACATCGCGGCTTGCATGCGAGCGAATGTCACCGCGCCGTTGATGCCCCCACTGCCCTCTTCACGATCTGCCCGCCCTGCCCACACCTCGCTATCGCGTCGGTACCTTTGGATGACACGCCACAGCTCAGCGTGCTTGCGTTCGTACGCCTCTAACCTGCGGTACATCTCTGCTTCGGCACGAAACCACTGCACACGATCACCTAGTACCAGTCAATACATGGCCACAAACTGCTAACGCGAAGCACTTACTTTCCCTCTTGTACTTGGCCAATTTACCCTCACCCAACTTTTGACCCCTCGTCATACTCTCAAGCCATATCCAGCCGTCAGACCTCTTCACCTTCTTCACGCGCCGCTGCTGCTTCGCGTGCTTAGCAGCCGGTGGCATGTCCACGTCGCTCTCCTCAGCCTCAGAGGACGAGGCCTCTACGACTACGTCCTCTGGAACGATGTCCTTCAGACGTTTTGCGGGGCGTTTGGACTTTTTGTAACCTAAACATACGTCAATGCAGGTAACAAGCTCATTGGGCCGCAGTGTCTTACCTGAGCGCTTCAGAGTCTGAGTACCCGCTAATAACTGCGGTTCGTCGTCTTCGGTATCATCATCCCTATCAATTGTGGATGCTGTCGATGCCACAGCTGTGCGCGACAATTTCACCCCACTCTGCAAGTACCAAGCCGTACCATCCAACAGTCGGGAGTCACCTGTTGCGCGATGTAAATGTGTATCCTTCCTGCGCGTGTCCCGGTGGGTTAGCAGCGGATAGGGTTCGACAGCGTCCTTTGCCATGTGGCCCATATGTATCAGCGCAGCTCGCGCCCTATTGTACATCGTGATCTCGAATGACTTCATGAGCTCTGCTTTTTGAAGGCTTCGTTTCGAACGCGTGGTCTCCGCTTGGCCCCGGTAATCGAGGTCTCGAGTCTTCTTGACAGCGGACAACGCCAAAGACGCCGCTCGCACAGCGATGATTCCACTGTTGGCCTCCCCGCACCGCAACTTGATTTCTACTTCTCTCAGCCCCGCGTCCTCGACCCTGGTACCAACCCCCGTCACAGCCCGTTGTCCGTGTTTCATACGATACGAGGGGAGTTGGACCGCCGTCAGCTCCGGCTCATCGACGTCGATCGCACTGAGCTTCAGGCGGGGGTATATCGTCCGCTGGCATTCCCTGAATTTCTTAAGATCAACGTTCAGGGAGTCACGTAGTTTGGTGATTGTCGCCCAGGTGTCTTGCAACGGATGTTCCCGGTGGCTTGCCAGAAGCGCGATAACAAGTACTCTATAACAAAGATCATTAGAATCGCACATCCATACACGGGATCATTACTCACTGCTGACGTTCGATGCCCATTCCATTGTGGATCCACTGTGCCACCGGTGTTCTCGGCTCGTCCCCATCTTCGGGTGTCAATTTGCCTCGTTCGTCGGCGACCAAGGAAGCAAGGACGCTTTCAATTGTGAGCACTGACCATTTTTGAGCTTCAAACATGTCAAAATTCAAATGAAACCATACCTCTCGTTGACTTATGCTGATAGACACTTTCATATTTACCAGTGGCAGACTTTGTAGGTGTGCGCCGCAGTCGCGACCAACCCGCCACTTCCGACACATGTTGTCTGCTCAGGTCCTCGAGCACAGCCATGTGCAGTTCAAAGAGCTGAAGAGCATCAAGTCGCTCAGCGGCAAGAAGCTCCGCTGCAAAAATGAAGTCAGTAGTTTGCCACCGCATCAACGACTCGAGGCTTACCTTGACGGAGTACCTTCAGTGTATTCCACGCGTCTACCACAAAATTAATAGTGTCGTGCCGCGCAGGTCCGGTCATTTGGCGCGTTGAAGAGCCGAGGGCGTTCAGAAATGCCCAGATCACCTCCGCCGTCTCCCCGTGAAAGTGGGCTCGGCATGCAAAGTACACAGATTGCCATATGGTCTGGCAGTCCTCTCCGTGCCCGTTAATGTGATCGGCCGGAATCTGTCCTTCTGCCGACGCAAGCAGCTCATGCAGCCAAGTGTCCTCCGGGAAAAGGGCGACCGCCCGGTTAACCAGGTTGACCACGAAAGAGCACCAGCTATCGTAGCTGAAAACAGTTGGCGTACTGGTCGCCAGTCCGTGTGGTGGCGAGTTAGTGTGCCTCAGATACTCGTGTTGTGCATATGTTCCCAGGGCAAAACTGTCAAGAGAAATCAGTCCGTGACCGCACTGAGCGCGAAAGACTTACGCTTCACCCTTAAGCATATCAACGAACGACCCCACGACGGCATGATCACACGCGCAGCCCACGACCCCGCTGACTGTCGTATTACCGTTGTGAGCCTCCACTATGTGTCGACTCTGGCGACCGCCCAAATCCGTAACAAGACAAAGAGAAGACCGAAACAAGCAGGACACAAAACGGGCACCTTCAACAAACGGATAGGACTTGCGGGATAAAAGCGGAACTCCAATAATACTCAGCGATATAAGTGTTGTTAAAGGTGTACCTCCGTTCACATGGAATCCCCGGTTCTTGCGTGCCCGCTCCCCCCTTTTTGATACTCAGCGACATAAGCGTTGGTAAAGGTGTACCTCCGTCCGAGAATAGTGCGACTCGTTCAATGGAATCCCCGCGCGCCTGCTCGCCGCCTTTCCGCTCACTGTTTCCGCTGCTCGCCTTTCCGCACTCTGCGCCCGCTCGCTGTTTCTGCCGTTCGCCGCCTTTCTGCATCCCCGCACTCGCCGCCTTTCCGCACTCTGCGCCCGCTCGCTGTTTCCGCTGTTCGCCGCCTTTCCGCATCCCCGCGCTCGCCGCCTTTCCGCACTCTGCGCCTGCTCGCTGTTTCCGCCGTTCGCCGCCTTTCCGCATCCCCGCGCTCGCCGCCTTTCCGCGCTCACTGTTTCTGCCGCTCGCTGCGCTCGTGCTTCCTCCTCCGCCTCGCGCTTCCTCCTCCGCCTCGCGCTTCCCCTCCGCCTCGCGCTTCCCCTCTGCCTCGCCTCACCTCCACTTCGCCTCACCTCCACTTCGCCTCACCTCCACTTCGCCTCGCCGGTGAAGCCGAGCCAGGCGCCGAACGTGACAAAAACATGTTATAGGGCGAGTAGGGTATGGATACGGAGCTCGGAGAGCGGCAGTCAAGGAGGAATAGGCAAACCAAGTCAAGAATGGTATCAGTATGACGAGGAAATGAATTCCGTCGAGGAGGAATAGGCAAACCAAGTCAAGAATGGTATCAACATGATGAGGAAACGAATTCCGTCAAGGAGGAATAGGCGAACCAAGTCGAGAATGGTATCAACATGATGAGGAAATGAATTCCGTCAAGAAGGAATAGGCAAACCAAGTCAAGAATGGCGAGGAGATGAACTCCGTCCAGGAGGAATAGGACAACCAAGTCAAGATTGGTACCGATGTGACGAGGGGATGGATTCCGACAAGGCGGAGTGTGTGGAATATATCAAGAACAACGCCAATGCAACAAGGGGACGAATTCCGCAGTGAAAGAATTCGTCCAATTCAAGAACTACGCTGTAAAATGGTCTCCGCGCTGGAAAGAAGGTGACCAACTCGAGGAAACGTATCGGGACAAAGGAGAAACGAGTCCAACAAAGCACGGGAGGTTCAACTAGGCTAATTACAGCGCTATAGGAGCACCTCCGTCCAGGGTGTTTCGCCAGCAAAGGAGAGGAGGAAAGCGGACTCCTTCAGGCCAAAAGGAGGTAAAGGAGCTACCTTGTGGGCTGAAGGCTGTGTTGGTATGCAGAGCGCAGGTCGGGACGATGTGCCGGTGGCTGGACAAAGAGTATAAAAACCTAGCGTATTATTCGAGAATGGCATCTTGTATTTCCCCACCTAAATTCCTAAGGCTTTCACAGGCCGAGAAAGAAACTCTTCCTCCGTCTTCGGACACGAGACGGATACAAAACCGAAGTACCACAAAGTACAGGTTTACGCAAGACCTGGAGCGCAAGGAGTGGCCAATTAGTCGCTTCCGGTAGGGAACTCCGACCAGAAAAAGGACCAGGTCGTATAGGAGATCCTGAAAACGATAAAAACACCACGTACCGAAGGTGGAGTGGTATCAAAACAGCCAGCAACAGAATTTCTGTTAGCGTGTAACTGTTCCGACCGAGTAGTATCGGAAGGCAAACGGTCTTTGACTTGGGACAACTCGGAGAAATCCAGTCCTCACAGCCATCTACCAACCGGCATGGTCACCTCGTCAGCGAATAGCTCGCCTCGAGGTTCAAGCGGACATAAAGAAAGGGGTCCCAAAGGAAGGGAATTGCGGAGTTTAGGCTACAATATTCGAAACAGGCCCCGAGGTCCCGCACATTAAACAGAGAAGAAGATCAAAACGGAGAAATAAAACCGCAGTTCAGAAAAACCCCACCCACTGCACAGAGCAAACACCCAGAGAAAGAAACGCGACTCTATCCGCGACTCCTCCCGTCCTCCCTCGAAAGAGCCTGTATAGGATACGCAACCGAGTTATCGGACCCTGGAAGGCTGAAAAGGAGCGAACTCCGCACCCCCCAGCGCACCAAGGCTTCTCAGTGCTCCGTGCTGAAAGCCTGTAAATAAACAGATCCTGCCCACCCATCTAAAGATCTATCCCTTGTAACCTAACCCATCGTACATCGGAGGAATAAAAACCACCCGACACTTGCTACACAAATTTCCCCCTAGAGGACGATACCTTTTCTGCAGTACTGTACCCACAGACGTAACATTCGTCTGACAGTCAAGAAACCGCAGTCCGCATCACACCGTACTTGACTTGTCCCTGGTGGTGGATAGACCCTATATGCGCTTTACACGGCACTTCCTTTGATTCCTCATCAGCGACGAGACGTACAGTGTCGGAGATAGATTTACCTTGTCTTCCTCCGATACCACAAACTGCTTCACCAACCTATCGAACTCTATCTGTCTGGGAAAATACATGTTCCCGTCTGTGAAGGTTATGTCGGTGCCGTTATCGCGTTTGAAGAAAAGATTCAGCTTGAAGTTCCCGTCTGTCGACATATAGAGCGCAATCAGGTGCCTAGTATTCCATTAGCATCCTCGCTGCGAGGCGGAACTAATTTCCACGACTCACCGAAGCCATTGTGGTAAATTAATGTGGAATGGCATATTCACGCCTCTTTCCGGACAGGCTGCACATTGGAGACCCAGATAGCCCATCGGCCGATTGGGGTACGGGCGGTCTGTTTCGCCAGGGAGAGCCTCGTCGAGCCCATGGGCATGCCCGCGTCGCATCAGGATGTCGAGATGTTGATGAAATCGAGTAATCGCACGGAAGTTAACGTAGATGTCCTAAGACAGAATTAGCATTCGTTGTAAACCCAATTTATTGGTCGACTCACCGGAACAGAGTCTGCAAAGAATGGATCCGCCATCCGCTGCAGAACAAGAACGAAATTATACGCGGAACCCTTCCCTTGGCTGCGCAGCTGACGATAGTACTCGAGCAGGGCCAATGTATAACCGGTCTTGGGCTCTTTCACGCTGCCAGGGAAGATGCCTGCTCGCAGAAGTTGTTGGAATTCTGGAGCCCCGTGCTGCCCGTCAGGTCCTTTACACCGGCAGAACGCAATGGCAGTGGCATGAATCCCATTGCAGTCCACCAATGTGAACGTGCGTCCTAGGTCCACCTTGGGACACCGCTGACCGTAGTGGGCAAGGCCAATGACCGCGTTCTTCAAAACGCGACAGAAGTCGCGTTTCTCGAAAAATCTTTCGCCCGCGTTCCAGACCAATGCCCAATGCGTAGGCATAGTCCGGTGCTTGTCCAGCCAGCACTGGGAACACAAAAGCTCTGCTTGAATACAGTCGCGACATCCAACGTTCCGTACATGTTGGGCGAGGCCACAACTGCAGGGTGTCAGAAGCGAGGAGTGGTGGTAAGTCGAAGAAGAGTTTGGAGGAAAACCGCTTCCTGGGCTTTGAGTTCATTCAGATGGGCGACAGTCTTCACCAAATTAGTTAGTTCTAATCAAATGCTTGCAAAACACCGAACACACCTGTCGTGTCTTGGTAGCAGCACCCGTCTCATTGCATGGCACTGTGGTTTCATACGAGGGGACCGCACCTGCTGGCTCTTCTTCAGCCGTGTCAGGAAAGGGCAGTGATGGGCTGTCGCCGTCTGCGGACGTGTCGAGTGGCACTGGTGGCGCAGGTGGCAGACATCCTCCCACATTTTCAACGTAGCGCTCTTCCGATTTGGGAGCTGTGTCTGTCTGGGAGTCGGTCTGTAGGTCGGGATTATGGTGGCCAAGTCTCACCTGTATGGAACGTCACTTTGAACGTTGGCACAGTCGTGGCAAGTTGCGATGTGCTGGGATTTTGGGTTTTTTTTCGATAAGTACTCTTCATCTCAGGAAGAAATTAAAGGCAAGAGAGGACACTAAAGCTGCAAAACAAAGGCTGACATGAGTATCAATTCACAAAGATGGTGTATCAAATGCACGGACTTTTACTGCATCTGATTGATGGCCTAAACCCATTGTTTACATCGCCAAGTCAACGGGTACGTGCGCACGCACACAATGAAGGCGCGCGCATCTGTTCGTACACAAGAAAAATAAGTAAAAAATGTATGTATGTAGTAGTCATTTGACCGTAAAGAAATACAATAGTTTGTCCAAGTCGAATTCCTGTATGTACAGTGCCCATTAGACCGTAAAAAATACAATTTAACTACGAACAAAAGAAAAGAAAGACTGGTAGACTACGAAAATGGCCATGGGGAAAGTAACAGGTAAAGCAAAGAGAAAGTCGGGCCGACATGAAAGTCTGGCGGGGCTGACATGGAAGTCGAGCCCCAGACGGGTAGGCTGACATGAAGTCGAGCCATAAATTGGTGGTCCTCAGGCCGCTTGAGGAGGGCGTGAGGCGAGCGAGCGGGCGGGCGAAGGTCGACGTGGTGGATGAGGAGAGTTGTTTAGTCTTGTTGAATTTGTTTGGTGATTTAATCATTGCATCGCTTTTGAGCGCTACATGGGCGCTATATGAAGCGAAACATTCACTAAATATACAATATATGACTATGCGATTCCGAACTATATATACATTAGAATACATTACATTGCATGCATGCAAGACAGACAGTAACAGTTAGCAATATTCTACAGTTGTCCCTCCTCCTTCTCAACATCGTGATCGAGACGCAGCGGCACAATGGCAGCATGACCAAAGTGCTCCCAGAAGGCCTGCGTGTAGTAGCGACAAACCGCAGTTTCCAGTGCCTGCATCTCGGATGGGGACCAGTTCAAACGTTGGGCAATGCCGGGGCCGATGATATTTGGGCGAGCAGAGTTGGTCATCCAATCGAGCATCAAATTTGCTGCCCTCATAACATAACGATGGCGCTCTTCGATCGCTGTCGCCACCCAACCACACTTACTCAGCCCCAATGGCACCCCAATCAACATATGTCCGGCAAAGCAAGCCTTGACTTCGTCCAACCGATCCTTCTTAGACGCCCGTCTGTCGAGAGAGCAAAACTCGAAACGGAAACTGGTCTCAGCAACCTGCCAGACAATCTCCCGAGTTTCTCAACGCTGAACTCAGGCAGGGAGTCGAAGGGGACGGGGAAGCCTTTCTCGATGCTGGAGACGTTCGACGCTTGCAACGCCGGGCAGATGCGGTCCTCGAGGTTTGCACTCCGTCTATACGTTCTAGAGTTCGCAGCGCCACGCTTAGTCATAAGCCCCTCCAATATGTCTCTCCATTCCTGCGCGCTGAGAAGCTGTGCGTGCTGCGGCTGGCTTAACATGTACATGAAGCCATCGGAGAGCAGGCTCCAATGATGGAGGAACTTGCGGCGTCGATCGGAGGCCGTGTTCACAAGTAGGGCAGGCTCAGGGAGGACATATCGTCTGTCAGCGAGATTAGATGTGATGGGGGATACTGACCGATCCACCTGTGCCAGTGCATTGGCCCAGGCGACGATGGATGGTGGCATTTCCTCAGCCAATAAAGGACTGAACTTGTCCCGCTCAATCTTCGGAGGGTTCTTGGCGGGTCCTTTCGCCGGTGCTTTAGAAGAATCTGTAGTTGGATCGGGACGTCAGGTGTTATCGTTCTTCGCAACAGAAGCACATACATGGCTTGAAACGCGTCTGTTGGTTGTTTGACCGTGCAACTTGACGGGAGCTGCCTGCAACAGCACTTGCCGCGCTCGGTTGAGGAACGAGTGGAGGTGATATCGAGCGGGAGCGAGTGTCCGTAGTCTCGAATGGGTCACGATACCAGGGGATCTGAGTGGCCGCGCGATGGATTGCCGTGAGTTTGTCGGAGGTACTATTCCCGCTGTAGATGATTGGCGGTGCTCCATCGCCGAGCGCGTCCGGGACAATGAAGCCCGGCTCCAGTAACGGGACGACAGCTAAGATATTTTCTGTATCGAAGACGAATGTTGGTCGCAGAAACCAATACGGCAGACGCGCGGACCACAGTTGCTGTGCGACCGACGGAACTGTTGTGAACGTGCCAACACATTCTGCAACCGGAGTATTCGCAGGCGGGCCGTTCATGTAACTGTCTATTCGTGGTTTGTAAATTGTCATGTAATTGTACAGCGCATCGAGTTCAAGAAACGCGCGTTGGAGCGACGTGACCGCAAAGAGCATCTTGGAGTATGGCATCGGCAGAGTCTGCAGCTGCTCGGTCCACATGAGAATATTTTGTATGAGTTCGCCGAAAAGGGGAGATATGGGAGCTCGGGATGTCTGCCGAAGCTTTTTGCACTGTGCGATGAGGTTGTTGATGGGGGGAAGAAATCTCGCCATGCACTTGTGTTTTAGCCGGCCCAGCCCTCGTGTAATCGCACTCCCGGCGACGAAATCTTCCAGCGATGGGTCCCACCACATCATGTCAAACTCGGGGCGCGTCCCCTTCTTGGCAATGGCGGGCAAATGGCAGTAGCGCGGGGTCCATTGCTGGGGCCAAAGTGTGGGGTCGTCTGTCCCATACCGCATATTGGACCGGAGGAAAAGCGCATGAGGGAGCTGGAGGGAGGGAACGGCGGGTACATAGTCTACGTTGGTCGTAATAAAGTAGTGCTCTGCTCCGATTTGAGCCAAAGCTGCGACCTTCCCGTCGAAAGAGCCCAACGCGCTCCTTGGATCCCGGTTCCTCAGCAAGTCCAACTTGAAAGCGTTGTTGTCGGCCATACTAGTTGTGATCCAAGAAAAGATCCGACGTGAAGTCTGGATTCAAGGCACCCGACGTGAAGTCTAGGATGCAAGTCAATGATCCGACGTGTAGTCAGGATCCCCGGAATCGTGCGTGAGGAGAGGGTAGGAGAGTGAGGCAAGGGTGAGGTGAGAAAGCAATACGAAGCTGTGTTGATTGTTGATGGATCTTGGATGTTAACACGGCCAAACAGCTCTCTTGACCTGCAACGTCGACCTCCCGCCCGCTCCCTTTTCCGCTCGCTTTCCCGCTCGCTTCGCCTCTCGTCAAGCTGGCCGAGGACCAACATCAAACTGGTGGGCTCGACTTCATGTCAGCCTACACCGTTCCTGGGCTCGACTTTCATGTCAGCCCCGCCAGACTCTCATGTCGGCGCCCGTTCTCTCCCTACTTACTTTAACTTTTTTCTTTCTCCACGGCCATTTTCTTACTCTACCAGTGTTCCGGTTCATTTAGGTACTTAAATTGTATTTTTTTTTCGTGGTCGAACGGGTACTCTACATACAGAAATCCGACTCGCAATGATTTTGTGATTTTTGGACGAGTCAATTTTTTTGAACTACGAACACTACCTAGGCTTCCACTGTGAGCATTAAGATGATTCAAGGGTGTGCAAGGCCCCGACACAATGTCACTAGGTAAATCTATTCAGCGCTACGCTACTCAGAAATGCTAACTACGTGTGTTTTTCAGTCAATTTGTTAAGTCGACTATACCCAAGAACCTCTGCCTTTTACGTGGATGCAAGACATCCTCCTCCTCCTCATCATCGATGTCAATAACCCCCAGGAACTTCCGTTTTTTAGGAGTTTTGGGAGCACGCAGGGCCTCGCTGCTGTCGTCGGAAAGATCAATCGGACGGAGGCGCATGCCAAATCGGACACGGGCAGGAGAGCCGGGTGAATGGATGGGATAGCTGGGTGGAGGTGTGGGGAGACCGGTTGAGGCACGACCCGCACCCATGACGGCTTGTGGTTCGGGTGTGCGTGCGCGTGGGATGCGTACCCTTTGAAGTCCGGGAAGTGGCTGCAAAGCCCAGTCGGGACGGCTGGTGGTGCTGCGAGCTGCGAGATAGGGGACGACCCAATCGTGCCAGGCCTGTTCTGCAGCCTGCAGCCCAGACTTGGCCTGGGCATCATGGATGCGGTACTCGTTGCCCTTCTTCATGAAGTACCTGTCATACGCGTCGCGATACGCGCGTAGAGCTTGTCGGGCCGCGGCATCGGGAATGGGGGTCTGTCGGGATACAAGGTGATCGTTTTGGACCTGGCGGGATGTCAGTGTGGTCGGTGGCAAATATTTTGGTACGGACATAGTGCGTGTGGATTCTGCCCAACTGGTTGACGGCGAATGCTGACCCCATTGTAACGCGCAGTTTTATTGGCCGGTTGAAGATCGCCTCAAGGTCTGCTGCGGGGAAGAGCTCGAGGGCTTTGCGCAGAATAGCGCGATGGCGGACATTTGTTTTGAAGTCGGGGCGATTCAACTCGCCGAAGAGACGACGGGTTTCTTGGGGCGAGGTCATGAATGTGGTGAACAGGGTAAGTTTTTTCTATTTTTCTCTTACACGCGAGTTGAGTGACTTAAATAATGCTCAGCCTTGCTGTATTTAGGAATTACACCACTTTGGTCCTCCAATTGAATTCATTGTCCATGTCGCTTTGGTGGCTGAACACTCGAGTGTTTCCTTTTCAAGTCCGTGATTATTTTCCAAATTGGGTGTTCACCATTTGCGACAATGCACATCTCAAGTGATGGTGCGATTTGAGCCTGCGCTTGGTTTTGTTTGTTGGTGGGTGGCAGTTCCTACAAGTGGATTTAGCTCTTGACTTAAACCACTTCAGAGCTTTCTTCTTACCTCCACCTCGGACACGCAACGATGACGCGAGCGAAGAAGGCCGCCAAACCCAAAGAAATGTTCAAGTCATACAACTCTGACGACGTCCCCGACATCATGCCATTCCCAGATCTGGCGACCGTTGCCACCACTAAAGGCGAAGAAACCGCTGTCCCTCGACTCAACGAATACCAGTGTAGCTGGATCCTCGATGTCGGGGTCCGTGGCGTGGATCTGGCGAGCCTGACGGGAAAGGCTGCAATTGACATTTACGACTGGGTGAAGGACAACGTGTTCGATGCCAAGGCATTCCAACACACCGCACAGGTCACGGATCGGGACGAGGAAGCCCAACTGCCGGCGCTCATCGTGGCCTGGAAACGTAAACAGCGGGGCAAGGACAAGAAGACGCGTCCTCAAGACGACGATGCCTCCGGGGATGAGGAGGAGGAAGATCAGGGTGGGCGCGTAGGTCTCTTGCGCGGATACACCATGGCAGGGTGGCGATTGGTGAGTTCTTGGTTTGCTCAGTATTAACTTTGTCGCTGATTCAAGTAAAGGCAGTTCAAAAAGTTATCAGTAACAAGCGGGCGGCCCAAAAGACGAAGCTCAAACCGAAGACATCGAAGGAACAGGCCGACGATAGGGATTCCATTCAAGAAGCCCCTGCGTTGGCGAAGCTCGCCGGTATCGCCGCCTACAGCGGCCGCGACGAGTTTCGTGCTCATCGCCACGACGAGATTCATGCATATTCGAAGACCTTGCCCGGCAACATAAACGCCGGTGGCAAGTTTCGCCAAGCTGAAGCCCTCTTGTGGGCCAAGGAAGATCAAGCCTCATGGGAGGCCGCCGCGACAGCTGACGACGACATCGACTGGGTACAGTAAGTCGTTTCTACTAAAATGTACTTTTTTTTTGCCACTAACACTTGCTCAGGCGTCAAAAGCTAGTGGCAAGCGGCTTCCGGCAGATGGTTGACAGTCTAAACGCCAGCGGCAAGTTCCGCCCTTTCGTGGCAACCGTGCTAATGGGTTGGATGTCCACCGACGAGAAGCTTACTTTTGAGTGGTAAGTTTTTATTCATTTGCGATGCCTGCATACAACTCACCATCCGAGTAGGGTCGAGGCAGTTCCCAAAGGCGTTCGTGTACCCCAAAGCTTCGAGAAGACATACAAGAAACTCGTCAAAGAGAACCTCAACGCCATGTATACGTGGGCGGAGAAGCCTCTGAAAGGTAAGGCAGGAATCAATGGTGTGATGTGATCTGACGCGCGTTCGTAGATTATCTGGCCACTGTTCACCCATCTGCGAAGAGCCCCCCCCTGTTTTTCCTCTCACCGTTGAGGCGCTGGACGATGTCACCCCGAAGATGCTGGCGCAGACAGTGAGAAAATTCTTAGCTGATTCATATGGTACGTGGTTTCAGTTTACAAGAAATGATTATATTATTAACTTGATGGACATGGCAGAAACTGTGTTTGGGACCCAAGAGGTACCGTGGCCCGCAATTGCCAGCGAGCCGGACGAATATTACGACGCTGCCAAGTTCAAACTTGGTTTCTCCGTGACCGGGTTGTCTGAGCTAAGTCACACAGAACTATACAACTTGGCTGCTGCGCTGGCATCGGTCGCGGGCGCGGGGACTTTGGGTTTTTTCCGCAAGCCGGGTCATGCGGCCACTCCGCCCCCTCGGTCTGAATCGCCACCTCCTCGACCTGAATCGCTGCCCCCTCGACCTGAATCGCCACCTCCTCGACCTGAATCCCCGCCCCCTCGACCTGAATCACCACCTCCCCGACCTGAATCGCCGCCCCCTCGACCTGAATCACCACCTCCCCGACCTGAATCGCTGCCCCCTCGACCTGAATCACCACCTCCCCGACCTGAATCTCCGCCCCCTCGACCTGAATCACCACCTCCTCGACCTGAATCTCCGCCCCCTCAGCCTGAATCGCCACCCCCGCATCGTGAATTACCTCCGCTTCCGCCTCCTCCGCCGCCGCCGCCGCCTTCACCGCCTCCTGCATCGCCGCCCCCGCGTCGTGAAAATGAGGGCGCAGTGGCCCCAAAGAAGCGTGGACCGAAGAGGAAGGCCGATCGCCAACTGGTCCCAGAGGATGCAGCGCAAGAATCTGGCGGGGGTGAGGTCTGGCGCACCGCGAGAACACGCAAAACGCCCGAGGTAAAGTTTGATTCAGGTGTCTGATCTGTTGGTCTGATTTGAATCTACAGGAGGCCAAGTCAGAACGTGAGATGAAGGCCGCGGCTGCAGCTGGCGGCCCCAAGGTTAAACCTAGGTAAGCTTTGAGGTCTCTATGAACGTCAACGCTGCTAATAAATCTTAGCTACGAGTACATTGTCGTTTTGAAGAGTCCGGTGAAACCCCCCAAGAGGCGGCGTGCGAATGGGTACGAAATTACTCGCTTTGGATATGCGATACGGCACTGAAGTCTTTTATAGATCTGAAGTTCTTGAGACTGCGTAAAGCTTAAGTTCGTAGATGTCAAGTTCTAGAGCTTAAGTTGCGCCAGGACTTAAGTTGCGCCGGAACTTAAGTAGCCGGAGTTGAAGTGCGTCGTCAGAACTTGTGTTAGAACTCAAGTCCTCGAAATGTTTAGAGATACGCTTTTTTATATGAACTGATTACAATTTCTTATTGAAGTCCTGGGTGAACTTAAGTCTTACAGGAACTCAAGATCCGCGAACTTAAGATCAATGTACTCAAGATCCGTGAACTTAAGTTCAAGCTGAGGGGACCCTAGGGATGATATTTGGCATTATACAGCCTGTTTGGTAGAACTTGAGATCTAGTGAAACTTAAGTCCCGAATGTGGTATTTACCGACCGGAACTTAAGAGGAGCTGCTAAATTAGTTGCGATGTGGAGGCAGAAGTTTTGTGGTCTTTTCGAGTAATGGGAGCAACAATATGTCCTATATAAATGCAAATTAATGCTAGCATTGAGAATAGCGCCATCTAAGCACTCAAGCTTTGTATTGGTCCTCTCTACGAAGTACGAACCGCTCCACGCTAAAATCTGGTCCCTTAGTACTTCCAATGATATTATAATCCTGTGAAACTCGTTTCTGCGAGATGTCCTCCTCAGTTGCATTCAAGTTGCGTTCCCGTTCCTGAAGTCGTGGACGGCGAGAATGAGATGTGCTGAATTCATTCGGGTGAAATGTATCGCATAACGAGGTCGCGCCAAGTCATCAAAAATGTACGGCGCACTCGAGTCAGGTCGGTGCTGGCATGCACAACCGCCAGTTCGAGAAGATTCTAATTGGTCTGGCAAAAAAAAAAAAAACTAAAGAGGCGAAACTTGAGCTGCTTCCGTACTTCCACTGCTGTGCGAGGACCAGAGAAGGAGTTGAAATTTCGACTTTCCTTCGCCAATATGGGCTTAATGCCGACAAAGTTGAGGTTTGCATATGTGGACCGTCTCGCATCGATGGGAAGTTCAACACCAAACACATTATGTGGATTCAACAGCAGTAGATGGAGACTCAGATCTTGAAGAACTGGGTTCTTGATTGCCTCATTGCCGCCACATTTCTAGATGACAAATAGAGGTATTCCTGAATAGCCGGAAAATATATCTCAATGCACCTCCGGAGCGCGTGAAGGTCAGAAGAGGCGACGTCTGAGATGCATCTGGAGGGATGGGAGGCTGTGAAATTCAGCAAATATAGCAGTGAAAGTCCCAGGAGCCCAGCAGTGGAAAGACACACCTAAATTCATAGCGGTAAGTTGAAGCAAGAAATAGTCACTGTTACCTGAAGAAATCCGAGCGGAGTAATGTTAAGTTGAAGCGGCGAAAGGTACGGCTCTCAAGCCGGGGATCCATGCTTCCACTGGGAGAAGACACGAGGTCATTGGGATTTGGCCAGGACTTGGATCATTTTTATTTGGTCTCAACCCTTGCCAAGCCGCGGATTATTGATTAATATTCACTACATTTTGATGGCCCCTCGGCCGACCTTGATCGAGGTCGGCTGAGGTTGGCCGAGGTTGGCCGAGGGGGCTCGACCGGGTTGGTCGAGGGGAAGTTGGCCGAGGTCGGTTGAGGTTGGCCGAGGTTGGCCGAGGTCATCTCGGCCAGGTTGGCCGAGCCTCTGATCTCTGCCCCAGCGCTTCCAGCATCCCTGGCGCTGTCAGCCGGCCTTCCCACAGCCCATGTGAGTGTGGGGTTGTGTGGGAGCCAATTTTAGTTTGCCGACGGGCTGTGTGTAACTGATGTCGCGTGGCATGGCCAAATCAGGCCATAAATCCGAGAAGCCTCGCTGGTGGACTGGGAAGAAAAAGAGCATGAGGGAATACCTAGAATTATGGGGTTTCAAATATTAGTAGATGATACTCTTGAACCCTTACAGAGGTGGATTGGATTATGCCAAGTTACAAACAGTGAGGGACGCTTTCGGCGTTATGTCCCAATTTGGAGAGCCCTTCGGCCTCTATGCGCCGGATCAGTACATAGATTGCTCGTTCGCAACGGTTAGTGAGCAGAGGCTTAAAATTGAAGTCGACCACAACCTTTGACCAACCTCGGCCGGCTAGGCCAAGCCAAGGGGTTGGCCGAGGTTGGTCGAGGGCCTCGGCCAACCCCTTGGCCGAGACGGCCTTAAAATGTAGTGATTCCAAGGACGCAGTGCTCCCTAGTTGTAAACCGGAAGCGAAAGCGCGCAATTCAAGCATTGGATCAATCAGTCACGCTGTCGTTGCAGTACATGTAGCCCTTTAAATTTTTACCTCCGATATTCAAAGTCCATTAGTCCAATAATAATAATATATTAGAGTGTTGCAGACATATCCTCTTTTATCCCAACTCGGGCCCCAACTTCGTCCCCAACTCAACACTCAACCTGATATGTTTTTGTCCCGGGATGCAGAACGGCTGCCCCAAATAGGTTCGGGGAAGTTGGGTCTTGAAGTACCACGACTCGACATCCAACTCGCTCGAAATATTTCGAGTTCCAATTTCGAGCGAAGTTGGGGCCGAAGTTGGACCTCAAATTGGGACGTCTGAAACACCCTAATATGACGCGTGCAAAGGCGCGATTTTGGCCCATTTTTGGCTGTTTTTAAAACACATTGCGGCAGAATGGGACCCATGCATTTTCATCTTCGCACTCCTGATGTCATACCATTTTCCCCTGAAATCTCAAGGATTTCAAGCTGAAACATGTAATTGGGCCGATGTATCATGTTGAATCTTCGAATGTTCACCTTGGATGGTTGGGTCAGACAATCCAAGTGCCCGTGCGGTTCGAAGTACTACTTCACAAATTGTGATCATATTTTGTAAGTGAAACAGAACCTCCCGGAATCTATTGTTAATGGATTCTCTAACAAGTTGAACAAGTGGGGTGCAAGTTCAGTGAGTGACCTGTTGATCAAGTTAAGCACAACTAGAGCAGCATTTAATTTTTCCAGTGACCAGTGACCATGCAAATCTAAATTTTCCTTCACGTGTCACAAAGACAACGAGAACATAAGTTTCGAGGCAAAAATATATGCCTGCCCTCATGTCCTCCCGTCTATATTTCGTTGCAATACGAGGTATAATAACCCAGAGTCATTGCAGGAGGAAGGCAGACACTCAATAGCACCATAACAACTTGGTTAAAATTTACTCAGCGGGGTTCTTTGCTTCGGCACAGGCATGACCTCCAGTTCAGATTCTTATGCTACCCAGCGCAAATAAATTTAAATGATTGCGATGCGGACTTGTGTTACAAATATATTATGTCTCTGTCATGAATCAACTCCCTCGTTCGCAGAGTCTGGGTTTCCGGCCTTGTACCGAGTAATATTGCGCCGGAGTTCGGGTAGGTTATCATATTCAGCTAGGTGCTGAAGTGCCTCAAATACATCCAAGTCTGCAAGAGATGCAACACCTTCTGGCCATTGACTAATTGCGTGGAGGGCATTGATTGCGTCCCAGGACCGGGGGCCCCTCCTGCAACCCAGGGTTTCAACATTGAGTTTCCTACAAGATAGTATGTGTCTGATCCAATGACTCACCCTGCGAGTACCACAAGCTGCTTCAATATATTCAACTCCAAAATGGCAGGCACAGTGGACTCGTGGCCAGCTAGCTCTCCCACGAGCACACAGGTCAAACCCGCGACCACTGCATCCTGTGATTTGAGTAATTTCAAGATATGGTCATGCACCTTTGCATCAACCATAGCCTGTGCTCCCTCTAACCAATGCGCAATCATAGCTAATGCCCTAGTGGCCCAGTCAACCACATTTCCATCTTGGTCACTGATTCACATTAAATGAAAATTTGTGTTAAAAGGATATGTATCACACTCACTCCAGGAGAGCCATAAGTCGTTCACAGCCCCTCATCTCTAAGATGTGTGGTATGGCGTACTTGTGCTGTGCAAGTATGAACAATAGTCTGCATGAGTACTGCTGTGCCACAGGGTCTGGCGACCCAAGCATTTCCCCAATGTATGGGAAACTAGGTGAATCCACCACGGCTTGTGCCGCATCCTCGGATAAATGTTTGTTGCCCAACTCCTGCAGAATGGCGAGCTTTGTCGCCAACGAGACAAAGTCCCACCTAGAGCAACAACATAACATCAGCCAACAAGCTCTGTAAAATGTCAACACCTACGGAAAGTATGACATGTATGTCTCCATCATCTCTGTCGAAAGCAGGCTATATCTATTCTTCCTGATGAAATCCTTTGCCTGGCGGTGATACATCAACTTCATCAGCGGCTTTGCCGCTGCATGAAGGTTGATCGTCGGGCCGTATCGGACCAGCGAGTTGCTATCCGACCACCAACTGCGTAGACTAGCGCGGGTGTCTTGTCGAGTCAAGTGCGGCATGGGGGAAGAGAAAGAGGTCGGGTTGTAGAGCCTCGTGGGTTCCAGCCATTTGGCATGCTGTGCAAATTCCCACTATCTTTAGTAGGTGGGTCTTGGGGTGCCCTATCACACAATGATGGGTGGCTGAGTCGCAATCATCCCACGCTTCATGGAATCATCCCACCCTCTTCCAATTGTCCCACGCTTCACCCAGCTGTCGTCTTCCTTGTAATTTATTTTCTATCTCATATGTACCTAATCTTTAGTACTTACTGCACCTACTGGCCAAAGACTTTTATTTTTTCCTCAGTCCCTTTACAAATGCCCGGGCTCTCTTCACGATGATTTACAATATCTCTTGGGTTTCGGAAACAGAACGAGTTTGCTCCCGGAATGTAGTAAGTGTAGAGTTGTTTCAATGACCTCTTCGTTAAAATTTCCTCACTTTAGCTCTGCTTCAAACTGCCTTGGAATCCTTCCAGGGGGAAGGATCCCCAGAGAGTTTGGGGAGTTTCAATCTTCCTGACTTAAGTAGCCCCGGTGTTTTTTGCACAAGATCAAAGAAGTAGGAAATCAAAGACGACTCGAAGTAGTGTAACAATTTATATGAATCATGGCATGCTCACGGCTAAAATGCTGAATTTATATGCAGGCAATCGCGGGAGTAAATTACTCCAAGATAACATCATACCTAGCGGGCACCATAAAACCAAAATACTCTACCTCTACGATAGTGGGCCCTGCCGCGCCAGCGGGCCTACCTGTGTTTATGTGACATATGATCGATATCAACTGTTAATTTTATGGCACCTGTGCCGGGATGCGGGCCGATAGAAAGACTTACCTTAGAGGGACGCAGATAATTTCGAAGGTGGGAGTGGATCCCGGGTTACTGGGGATTTATTATAATACTATATATTTCGTAGAGGAGCCGTACTTGAATAAGATCTTCGCCTACGGATTAAGATCTCAGAGCTGTTAGTGTCGGGATTTATTATGATATTATTTTATAGAATTAAAATCTTCGTCTGCGGATTCATATCTCAAAGCTACCGGTCGATTATTTTTCGGGAGATTTTTGGGGGGTTTAAAAAATTTATGGCTGAATTTTGGGCAATATTCAACAGCTACTGGCCCAGTGGGTTGATAGGGGCAGCTACATATACAGCCTAATAACGGTGGGCGGTGAGGCGTGGGAGATGTATACCACGTCCCCGTCCACATCGTACAGCTAGATTTTCGCTCGAGTCCGAGATAGGTGTGGTTGGGTTGGGAAGGGTTGGGAAGGGAGCTGCGGGTGTGAAAGACCGAAGAAGAGCGTGACGACATGATAAATAGAGCCTTAGGTACAGTACAGGCAGAATCCGCAGGTGGGTACGGGAATGCGTTCGAGGTTGGCAAGGCGATGTTGGGTATTGGATTCGATGGATATAGCTGGATTGTTGAGAGGGAGAGATGGGATACGTGTGTGGTATAGTCGAGTTGAGTTGCGGGGTTATGTTTCGAAAGGCAAGTCCGTCGTTTCGAGTCTTTGAAGTCCGTTAATAAACCAGAGACATCAATGTGGATGGCATTCGGCGCCGCACAGCTCAGGAAATGTGTACCAAAACCAAAAGGACCGAGTCCAGGCCTAAACAAAAGTATTTCAAGAGATGAGACATGTACGAGAGGTTCATTATTGGTTCTGAATCATTATGTCGGTAAGTATCCGGAGACTGTTTCAAGTGGGGATATTGATAACTGTATTGGGCCAATGAGACTAACATGTGTACTAGATAGACTCTGCGAGCGGGTTGAAACGTTGAGATGGAAGTGAAGGATTGAAAGTGACAGTGAGTGACAAGATTCTTGAGTGACGTCTATGGAGTTTGCCGGCATTATTGTAGATTGCCGCTTGTCGCTCGCGTCTTCTTCGTCTCGTCTTGGATGGATCGACCGCTGCCCCGAGCGCCACGCTGCCTACGACGACATCTTCGACCGCCGTCCCGCCCCCTCACCGGCTCGTCCCCACAACCCCCCAAGGCCCGTACGCCGCCTACCCAAATCCAAATCCACAAGGATATCATCCCCACCCAAATCAATACCAGCGCCCGCCTGCGCTGGCGTACCAACCTCATCTGCACCCGCATGCATACTTCCCGCACCCGCAGCAGTATGCGCCTCAATAGGCTACCCGGCGGACCGGCAGCGCCGAGCATACGGGCCCGAGCCTCTGCCCGCCGTACCAGCCCGGCGTCCCCGCGCCCGCACCCGACCGGCCCACGGACGCGCAGGACGCGATGTCCCAGCAGGGGCAGCAGCAGTAGATGCGCTCGGCGTTGCCTGCGCCACCGCGGCATTCCCATGCGTCTCTGCAATCAGGTCCACCCGCGCTGAGTCTGGCTATTGGGGCGGGAGTGGCTGGGTATTAATTTTGACTTTGAGAGTCCGAAGGCTGTGGAGGGCGGGGAGATTGGTGGGGGCCGAGCGGGTGAACCGGGGAATAGGAATGCGAATGGGAGGCAGGGGAGGAGGACGACGAGGAGAGCGAGTAACCTTGGGCGAGATGTGCGTGTCTTCCTTCTTCCCCATTGTTTTCTTCCTGCGGTATTTTCTTTTCCTTTCCCTCCTCTCATCTCGGTGGTCTTGTTATCCATCCTATATGCTATGACTGGAGGATGCGCTCGTGCCATCGATGTCGTTGGAAGTGCATCAGGATATGTCTATCCTACGCCCACTCTACCCTCTTTCCTGCGCTGGTGCGCTGGTGCTCTGGTGCCCTGTCTCCACCACCACCACCCGTACCGCGAGCCACGCATGCACGTACCCGCCCCCACCCATGTCATTCGTCCTTGATCTCGCTTCATTCATCTCGCTTCGCCTTGTGCAAGCGGAAGCGAGGTCGGCTGGGCACTCGCAGGCTGTGTATGCAACGAGCGCGCGAGCGAGCGATGGGTGCTGTGAGGCTCGAGGGTGGAGGGAGGAGCCATGGGCTGATACGGCTGTGGGCGTCTGTCCAGCGTCTAATCTCGCAGTCCTCGCGACGTCGTATTTTCGAGGATGCAGGACGTGGGCGTCTGTGTTCTCTGCGAGGCGAGGCGCTCAGTCGGGAAGGAGCCACGCGAGGACGGCACAATACGGCGCTTTGCTTCGTCTAAGCCTGACTTGTCGTGCTGGGCAGCGTGCGGGCGTTCGCAGTACGAACACGCTCAGCTCGCCTTCGGAGGAAGCATGCCCTCTCGTCTGTAGCGAGGGGTGCTTGCCTTCGTGTTTTCAGATATTCAAGACGTGGGTGTGCATCTATGCTCTGCCTATGCTCTGCGAGGCGCGAGGCAAGGTGTCATTACCTGGGCGTATGATGTGTATGATGCTGCCTGGTGCAGCGAGAGCCCTCATCTAGCACGCTCTCGTCTTTACACGATGAGTGCCTGCACGATGCCTTCGTGCCATCCCACAGTATGCGCGCGACGAGCTCCCATGCAGTCCGGAGACCGAGCACCGAGAACCGAATGCTTCATTTACACCCTCACGCGCCGACAGTCCGCTGTACCAGACGATTGACAGGACGTGCAGCGGCGGGACCATGCCCATGGCCGTGCGCTCCATCTCGCTCCTGATCTCGTCTCGAGCCCTGCCGCGTCGCGACAGTAGTTCTCCGCTAACTCATCCTCTGTCATATCGAACTTACGTTCACTTCATTCCGCCTGCTTTTTCCTGTCTCTGCGGTTCCGTTTATCTCATGCTTTTATGTTATCCTTTCCCTTCCTTTTCTTATCCCTTCTCTTTCTGACCCCGACGATCGTGGTGCTATACTGACGGCTTTTTCTTTTCTTTTCTTATACAGCAACGCAACGTGAGTCTTCCTTCCTTTTCCGGTCTCCCTATTTCGCGTTTTCGCTTTTCTCGAGTTTTGTCTTGTCCACTTTATTCTGGTTTTGGCGACATACACTGCGGGGGCATATTCTTACGACCTCGCTTCCCCTCCCCTTACACCCGCCCCCGTACCGTCTGGGCTGCTGCGTTTCTCGTCTTTGGTCCTTTCCTGCGGCGCGGGCTTGGGGCAGGGACGGGATGAGACAGGACGGAATCGGACGTTTCCACTCCGAAGGCGGGGTGTATACATCTCCGGTCCTCGATTCTCTCAACCTACCCCTCCCCAATCTGCGTCTCCGACTCCGGTCATGCAGACGGGGATGCGCCTCGCGACTCCGTTCCGGAGACGTGGATGTACAGGATGTACAGGCAGAAAAGAGGTGCGGATGAGATGGGACGCAGGCGCGGGTGCAGTCCTGCGTGGGTGTTTAGGTGTCTGGTGCAAGGGACATTTCGTATGCGCAAGGGAGGGATCAGCGTGCTGTGTATGGTAGTCGTACAAATCCAAATGCGGTAATCCACAGAATTTAATAACTAACTTGCAATGCATTGCTCATTTCTCGTCCGTTCGTCCTCGGACCCTCTGGAAATGAAACCGATATAGATTTAGTCTTAGAATACCTCCAAAGAATGACAAAAGTCGAGCAGGAATTGAATGTTTCGAGCTACCGAATAGGAGCGCGGTTTGATGGGATGAAAACCTTCGCACTTTGCAGCCAAATTTTCAGCCAGTTCCAAACGGAACAACAACCATAGCCTGCTGTCACGGCAGAGCCCACTTGAACCACTTGGTGTCCAGACTCCAAA
Source organism: Mycena leptocephala (assembly GCA_029378395.1). Taxonomy (NCBI): domain Eukaryota; kingdom Fungi; phylum Basidiomycota; class Agaricomycetes; order Agaricales; family Mycenaceae; genus Mycena; species Mycena leptocephala. Next base: position 48,265 of record JARJLF010000693.1, on the reverse strand, counting down.
TCATCCTACATACTGCCAAATAGAATGCGGCGGGTGTACTTTCAATGGTTATCCTATCGTAGAGCAGTTTATGTAGCCTGTATATGATTCAATGAGCAACCTGCAGCATCAGGCCTGTCGATTGAATTTTCCCGCCCGATGCCGATTTTAGGTTGGTTAACCATTGACACAAATAGATAGCAGTAGCAGGTGCGATGGCCAACCACAAACAAGATAACAGGTGTGTTTGAACTCTGAAGGCCTAAGGCATTTGTCACCCTACACCCTGAGGTTGTTGAATTGCAACCTAAGCTAAGTTAGGTAGCTTTATAGCGCGTGTAGTCCGGGGTCCGGGGTCAACTTGAAGAGTCGCCATCGGGGAATGGATGAAGCAGGCTATTAATTTGTTCCGAGTCAATGCATACTAGTAGTGTGTGGATAGCACAAGACAGGCAAATCTGAGCTCGGAATCAGGTCCAGAATCCGAATCCGAATCCGAATTCGAATCATGCACATACTGTACATACATACAGTGCATAAAAGCACCAGGATGCCCGCTCTTCGCGAATTCGAAGTTATTCGGGGACGAGGAATTATTTATTTTGAATCTAGGCCTGGGATTCGGTTGTTCGAGCATGCGAGGCGATATTATCTATAAATTCGAGCTCGAATTCAAATGTCGACGGAGCGAAGGCTTGATTAGAAGGTATGTTCGTCCCCAGGTATAACTGCCGGACATTTAGTGTAAGACCCACTTGGAGGCAATTCTTGAAGTTGAATTAATTGATTTGGAGAGCAGAGTCGAATGCCACAACAGACCAATGGACTCCCCTTTCGCCGTCAACATACGAATATGATTTTTTCGGGGTTGAGATGAGGATGAGGATTCGGAATCAGTCGAGTGCGGGGTTACAGTAGAAATACATTTCCTAACTTGGATTCGCCGCTCGTCTACAGTATATTGGATGCAGAGCACCGTGATGTTCCCGATCCCGGGACATTGATATTGTTCGGGCTCAGGTTGTAAATGTCTAGAGCGTAGAGACGCCGGTGCTGATGCGTAAACGAGACGAGACGAGACGAAGGGCGGGAAAAGGAAACCGGAAACCAGAAGGTATTGATACGGGTACCTACAGCCTGCGAGGGAGAAAGAAACAGCAGCGGTGGGCGCAGTGAGGCGTGGGACACATGCGCCACGTCCACGTCCGGGTCGAAGCCATATGAGAGATTTATAAGGCTCGGACTCGGACTTGAGGCAAGCCAATCTCAAGAGCAGAATCGGGCTTCGGCAATGGGGAAATCGTAATATGCTTCCATTCGGATTCGGAATTGCGTTTCGTCTACAGTAAATAGATCTAGAACGGGACGTACTTGATGTATTGTCCGGATTTGGTTGGCCAGAGCGTGTATGAGACTGAGAGAAGAGCGGGAACAGGAACACATGTTGATAGGGCAGTTATAGCACAGACTACAGCCTGCAAGTGGAGAAGGGAATGGCCATGGGAGACGTGGGGGATCCAGTCATACAGCTACATTTTCATTCGAGTCCGAGATAGGTGTAGTCGGATTGGAAAGAGAAGGGAGCTGCAGGGATGTGAAAGGAAGAAGAAGACGAATAGGGACGGGGATTGATATTGATCGTACGAGTCTATGTACAGGACGAGCAGAGGCCTGAAGCATGAAGTGGTGCCCTTGTGTTTGGAAAGGTAAAGAGTCAACTCCTTGAATATAGCGTAGTGGATAGCATTGGGCGCTGCATAGCCCAGGAATGGCGTACCCAGTCAAGCAACGAATCCAGGTGGCAGGGAGAGAGCAGGATTTCTGGAATAAGATTGGTGTGGTGGGGTTGTGCAGCGGGGCGAGTGGGACACTGAGCGGACGATAAAGAAAGACTCTACTGAGAGAGTGATTGCAGTGGAGTTGGGTATCATGCAGCGGCGGCGCAGCCAGCGTCGTGGTGACTGTCGCAGAGATGGAACAAGTTTTACGAGAGCTTCGTTATGTCGGTAAGTATGCGAGAAAAGTTTCGGGTGAGACATTCGAGTTGGAACATGAGACCAGCACGGCTGAAAACTCGAGTTGAATCTGGTTGATGTCGTCGAGGCGAAAGTGATGTTTCTCAAGTGACGTCTCCGGAGTTTGCCGGCGATGTTTTAGATTGCCGCTTGTTTGTTCTCCTCACATCTTCCACTTCGCCTCTCTTTGGATGGACCGCCCGCTGGGCCTAGCAGCACGCCGCCTAGACGTCTTCAGCTGCCATTCCACCCGTACACAGGCTACCGAGTCTACAGGAATACTATCCCCACCCGAATTCGAATCAGCCCCAATCAATATCAACGCCCGCCTTTCCCAGCATGCCGCCCCACCACTCGCATGACCGGCACCCGCATCCACAACAGAAGGGGACCGGTCCCGGCGCATCCGAGCATATGAGGGCAGGTGATTGCGGGCGGGAGGCCCGGGGAGATAGGGAACGGGAATGCAAATGGGAATAGGGAAACGACGAGGAGAGCGAGCTGCCTCAGGCGAGATGTGAGTCATTATTCTGCGTTATTTTCCTCCCCTCCTCTTGGCCTCGCGGTCTTGCTATGCATCCTAGGACCTATCTGCAACGATGGTGGGTGCATGTCTGCGTACATCGCAACGGCGCATCGGTCTCGGTACACTCCTACTTGTTTTACTGGTTTTTGCACTCGGCACTGGATTCTGTATCGTGGCCTACGCTCCACCCCTACCGACATCCATCTCACTTTCCTCACGGAGCGGACGCGAGCTGGATCGTTTAGGCCATGGATGGGTATGCACATTGTAGCACTCGCAGTGGATATGCACAACAAGCAATGGTGGGTGCAAGGCAGCATACTTTCGACGAGCAATACGATGCCTGTTTGCCTCTTGCACAACCCGAACACCGCGCCAAATGCACCTGCTTTGTCCTTTGGGCTTCTATTCACCCTGCTGCAACGCGACGGGTAGTTCTCAGATGGCGCCATCTCTCTCTCACTCGTTCTCCATCGTCTGCTGTACGAGACGATTGGCAGGATGTGCGGTAGTGGGACTATGGCCGTGCTCTCCATCCCAATCCCGAGCACAGTTCATTCACTCATTCATGCGCCGACGTCTTGGTTCTCAGACGTCGCGTCCTTCTCATCCTCAGTCATATCGATCCTACGTTTGACGTTCGATTGATCGCTCCGTGCATTCAGACCGTCTGCGTTACCATTCATATGTTATTTTATTGCGTTCGCATGCCTCTATTTTATGTTATGCTTTCATTTCTCGTCTCCTTTCTGTTCTGTTTCTCTACCCGCGAGGATGCGTAACTTACTGACACCTGTTTTCTTCTCTTCTTATTATCCAGTGTATCGCAACGTGAGTTTCCTTCCTTTTCTCCTTCTCTCGAGTTTCTCCTGTTTTTTCTTCTTTCTTCCTGCTCTGTTTGGCTTCGGATTGCTCGAGGCGCAAACGGGCGCTCGCGCTCGCACCCTGCTGGTTTTCTGCCTTTCTCTCGCTCCACGACGAGATGGGTATGCTCTCTTACACGTACGCGCTCCGCTCCGAGGGTGGGGTGGTAGTACACATCTACCCCTCTATTCCGTCTCTAGAATTTTCCTTGCAATTCCGTCCCGGAGACGTGGATGTCCTGCGATGGGATTTATCAGAAATGGGAAACATATGCGTACAGAGGTGCAAACGGGACGCGCGGGTGTAGTGCCTAGTGCAACGGGTACAGCATATGTGCGAGAGAGGGATGGGCAAGGGGAAATGTGGAAAATGATGTATGTTGCAAATCCAGATCTGGTAGTCCATTGAAATCAATTACCATGCCTAACTTATGCAATGCAAGTGCAAAATGCCCTCGCGTAGGCTCATTTTTCATCCATACTCCGAACCTCCGGACATGCTCATCAATATTTGAACCACTTCCGAAGGCAAACGGGTCAGAATTCCAACCTAAGGGAGGACACATCTGAGACATGTAGCATTGAAAATTTGGTCATAGTATTTGTACAATGCGGGGAAATTTGAGGCACACCTGGATGTGGAGGTGGAATTTTGGTGGTCTTCAGCAATGGGAGCAACAATATGTCCCATGAACACACATTAATGCCAGCATTGAGAATGGCGCCGTCCAACCGCTCAAGTGTTGTGTTGGCCCTCTCTATGAACCGCTCCGCGCAAAAATCTGGCATATCAAGCACCTGTACTTACAGTCACGGTAATATTATACTTGTTGTCGTTGTTGGTTGCATTCCGTTTCTTGATGTCGTGGACAGCGAGAATTAGATGAGCTGGATTCATTCGGGGTAGATGTATCGCAGGAGCCGGGCCAAGCCCAATGTTGCTACCAGTCACCACGAATGTACGAGTACGACCCATCAAGTCCGAGCCGGCATGCGGCGTGTGCAGGCAGTTTCAAGACGAATTGATTTGGCAAAAAAAAAAAAAGCTAAACTTGAGTACTTCCGCTGCCCGAAGACCAGGTAGAGAAGGGAGAAGTGGTTAAATCCACAAGAAAGAAGCTGTTGGATGTGTTTATGCGCGGTGATTCGGACCGTCTTGCAGAGTCGATATCTCAACTCGATCTCAACATACTACATATGGATTTAAGAGCATTAGATGCAAGCCCAGATCTCAAGGAACTCGGTACTTTGCGTCATTGTGGCCACATTTCTAGATGACAAGAGGTAAAGTTATTCCTGAATGAGCTGGAAAATATATCTCAACGCACCTCCAGAGCCCGTGAAGGTCAGAAGAGGCGCTGTCTGAGATGCACCTGGAGGAGGAGGCGATGAAGTTCAGTGAATATAGCAGCGAAAGTCCTAGAAGCCCAGCAGTGGAAACAACACACCTAAATTCATAGCGGTAAGTTGAAGCAAAGAAATCCGAGCGGAGTAATGTTAAGTTGAAGCGGCGAAGGGTATGGCTCTCAAGCCGGGGATCCATGCCTCCACTGGGAGAAGACACGAGGTAATTGGGATTTGGCCAAGACTTGGATCATTTTTATTTGGTCTCAGCCCTTGACAAGCCGCGGATTATTGATTAATATTCTAAGGACGCAGTGCTCCCTAGTTGTCAACCGGAAGCGAAAGCGCGCAATCCAATGCTTGGATTAATCAGTCACGCTGTCGTTGCAGTACATGTAGCCCTTTAAATTTGTACCTCCGATATTCAAAGTCCATTAGTCCAATAATAATATATTAGAGTGTTGCAGACATATCCTCTTTTATCCCAACTCGAGCCCCAACTTCGTCCCCAACTCAAGGCTCAACCTGATATGTTTTTGTCCCGGGATGCAGAACAGCTGCCCCAAATAGGTTCAGGGAAGTTGGGACTTGAAGAACCACGACTCGACATCCAACTTCGCTCGAAATATTTCGAGTTCCAATTTCGAGCGAAGTTGGGGCCGAAGTTGGACCTCAAGCTGGGATGTCTGAAACACCCTAATATGACGTGTGCAAATGCGCGATTTTGGCCTATTTTTGGCTGTTTTTAAAGTACATTGGGGCAGAATGGGACCCATGCATTTTCATCTTCACACTCCTGATGTCATACCATTTTCCCCTGCAATCTCAAGGATTTCAAGCTGAAACACATAACCGATGTATCATGTTGAATCTTTGAATGTTCACCTTGGATGGTTGGGTCAGACAATCCAAGTGCCCGTGCAGTTCGAAGTACTACTTCACAAATTGTAATCATAACTGCGTTCCGACCCTTTCTAGACTCAGCCTGAGTGTAGGGACCCAGAAGTAGCTACACCGATGATTGAGGCTAGGTGCCTACAGCATAGTCTGTAGAGAACTGGCTAGCTCTGGCTAGGTTAGTGTAGGTCGGTCTAGGTCTGGGAGGGTCTGTGTAGGCCGTCACAGATGCTTGTAGCCACCTAAAACAGGGGGAAGGCATCCAAATACTCAAAATATTAGCCAATGGAACTGTTGCTCCGCGTTCTACTGGTGCAACTGTCCAAAAATCGCACTACAACTAGTCCCCGTGCAGCTGAATTTTGAGGATCACAGTGTACAGAGAAACTTGAGCTTAAAACTTGATGGTCTCCATGGAACTGCAAGCAATGTGCAAGACAAAAAAAAAACATTCAAAAGGGAAGTCTAGGTCTGTGCAGCTGAGTTTAGGGAGCTAGCCTCACCTTCCACAAGCTACCCTCATCTACACTTACCTCAGTTTAGGGCCCTTACTGGGTACTCCAGAAGCCAAATGAACATTACGTGTAGTCGCCTAGATGGGGGGCTGTGTAGTGATCTACACTGACCTAACTCCATCTAGCACAACCTACAGAACCTAGCCTCAGCTGAGTCTAGGACAGGTCAGAACACAGTGCATATTTTGTAAGTGAAACAGAACCTCCCGGAATCTATTGTAATGGATTCTCCAACAAGTTGAACAAGTAGGGTGCAAGCTCAGTGAGTGACCCGTTGATCAAGCTAAGCACAACTAGAGCAGCATTTAATTTTCCAGTGACCATGCAAATCTAATTTTTCCTTCGCGCTTCACAAAGACAATGAGAATATAAGTTTCGAGGCAAAAATATATGCCTGCCCTCATGTCCTCCCGTGTATATTTCGTTGCTATACGAGGTATAATAACCTGGAGTCATGGGACCATTACAGGCGGAAGGCGGACACGCAGTAGCACCATAACAACTTAGTTCAAATTTTCTCAATAGGGTTCTTTGTTTTGGCACAGGCACTACCTCCAGTTCAAATTCTTGTGCTACCCAACGCAAATAAATTTAAATGGTTACGATGCGGACTTGTGTTACAAATATATATTATCTCTCTGTCACGAATCAACTCCCTCGTGTGCGGAGTCTGGCTTTCCTCGCCTTGTACTGAGCAATGTTGTTGAGGATTGTGCGTAGCTTTTGAGTTTGATATTCAGAAGCATCTTCCCTGGCCAGTTGCTGAAGCTCCTCAAATGCATCCAAGTCTGCAAGAGCTGTGACACCTTCTGGCCATTTACTAATTGCGTGAAGGGCATCAATTGCCCACCCGTAGCGCTTCCTGGAACACAGGGTTTCAACACCGAGTTTCGTACAAGATAATGTGTGTGATCCAATGACTCACCCTGCATGTACCACAAGGTGCTTCAATATATTCAACTCCAAAATGGCAGGCATAGTGGGCTCATGGCCAGCTAGCTCTTGCACAAGCAGGCCGGTGGTCCATGGGCTCAGGCTCTGGAATTTCAAGATGTGGTCCTGCACCTTTGCATCGACCATAGCCTGTGCTCCCTCCAACCAATGTGCAATCATAGCTAATGCACAAGTGGCGCGGTAAACAACATAAACATCTTGGTCACTGATTTGCATTATGAAAATCCATTTAAAAAGGATATGTACCAGACTCACTCCAGGAGAGCCACAAGTCGCTCACAGATTCTCAACTCCAAGATGGGTGGGATGGTGCACTCATACTTTGCCAGGCCACCTAATAATTTGCATGATGAGCTCCTTGCCAAGGGGTCTGGCGACCCAAGCATTTCCCCAGTGTAATGGAAAACAGATGAATCCACCAGGGCTTGCGCATCATCCTTGGATCTATAAACTCTGTTGCCGAAGTGCCGCAGAATGACGGCCTTTGTCTCCCACGAGACAAAGTCCCACCTGGAGCAGCAAGATCATATTGGCCAATCAGCTCACACAATAAAATGTCAACACATACAGAATATACGACATGTATGTCTCCACCATTTCTCTTGAAAGCCGACTGTCTTCGTTCTTTCTGATGAATTTCATTGCCTGGCGGTTATACATCCACCTCATCAGCGGCTTTGCCGCCGCATGAAGGTTGGTCGTCCACAGGGGGCAAGCAACGTGGCTTATTTGTAAATAAGCCAGCGTTGCTTGTATGCGGCTTATGCGTGGCTTACATGCAGCTTATGTGTGCTTCGATTAGATAGAGATAAGATTTGATCTGTGTCGGGCCGCAGATCCTCAGACATCGTGTGAAACGGTCTTTGACTTCGATCTTCTCATCTACATGCACTGACACGTTCAATCTACTCGCCTTTCCTACAGGTCCTGGTCTCCTTGTACTTGTATTATTCCTTACATGAAATTTAAATGAGCTGGAATTACAAATCAACGAGTGCAACATATTTGGCGGTCTTGTTGGCGCTTCGGTAGTATCATTGAGAATTTCATGGGGCCCAGAGTTCCATCAGGGTGACAGAATGTGGCTTGGGTCATATTTGGCCTCTGACCGACATAGAATGTGTGAGTGGTGCGGTGCTTTCGAGCCTTTATGGCCAAATCTGGGCATAACCTATGTCTTTTTTGTGGGAAGATGGCCCACAATCTCTCTTGTCCTCGCTCCCGTGACGCCATCACTCATCTGAATCCTGGAATTTCTTGTCCCCAGTCCTAGCTTTCTTGTAACTGTGTGTATATCCCACAGGAATCCTAGCAAGCACATGCAAGGATTTGAGTTACCAACTACTTAGGAATCGGAACGAGTCAAGGTATGAAAACATTGAAAAGATTGGCCAAGCTGCTGCCACCTTGCTATACGTCACCTGCCATGGCTTTGGTAGTGTATTTGCTGCAGAACCTCGCTGTAAGTTGAGCACAAACCCTGCCCCTCCCTTGCACTGGTAAGCAGCCCAAAAACACACTGTCCCTATGTGTCTGCGAAAATTTTGTGGTTTCCAAGCCTGCATGCGCAATTCAGTGTTGTTCAACTTGGTCCTGCAGCATCACTGCCCTTCCCAGCCAATGTACCTGCGAACTGCACTGCCAATCTGGTGCATACAGTCATCAACTGCGCTGTCCTGTAGTGCTCTCCTGACAAACATGGCTGGGACATAACAACAGAGAGGCCTCCCGGTGCCATCAGCATGTAGGAGCACACACAGACTGACTGCCACATCAACACATGGGCAGACATGTTAGCGGTCACCCCTACCTCCTCCTATTCTCTCCCCGAAGTCTCATATCCGTTGTGGCGTGTATAGCTCACCCCCATGTCCCACAACATCACAATCTCTTGTTCTTCCTTTTGACCACATAGAACCCAGTATTTCTGCTCTCGCAGTAAATATAAGTGCATTGTGGCACCCAATCATTCCTCGGCGCGCTAACCCATACATCACCCAACACCTGTGGCTTCTAGCTCATGTTTTTTGTTTCTTTTTGGGGGGTGCGGGTAGCTAGTGTTTTATCTGCAAATCTGTCCCGTCATCTCGCCCTGGGGCTGGGTCCAACACATGCCCATATTATGCATCATGCTTCTCCTATTTTTTGCACTTTCGCTTTACCCTTCTTTCTTGCACCCAATTAACTCATTTCCTTCTATGTGTTATAAGTCACATCTGAAAATTGTTTAGCATTCACCGTCTAACCCTCTGTGGTACATGCTGACATTCATTCTGGGATAATTTTTTTTGAACACATTCAACATTACCGGCAAGTTGTGAAAAGAGAAAGATTTTGAGCATATCCAACCCTCCCTGACGCATCATATATTTTCTGGTACATTATAGTTAGAATAAAGCATAAGTGCCAATGCAGCCTGGAAGAAGGCCTTCCCAGGGCTAACAACTTAAAAATGGCAGTCAAGGCTTGACTGCCCTTGTAAACCCTGGTGCCAGCTGAATTGTAATTGCCTGAGAAGCGCCTTTAGAGGCTACCGCGGCCCGGGGTCGTTCGGTAATCAGCCGTGTATTCCGATCACTCCTTATCTGATCTCTCATGTCACTATCTGCCACAGAAGCCGCTTGGAAGCCGCGCATAAGCCATGGATAAGCCGCGCATAAGCAACGCTGGCTTATTTTAAAATAAGCCACGCTGCATGCCCCCTGTGGTCGGTCCGTATTGGACCAATGTGTTGCTATCCGACCACCAACTGAATATGCTCGCGCGGGTGTCCGTTCGAGTTAAGGGCGGCATGGGGGGGAGGAGAAAGAGGGAAGGCTGTAGAGCCTCGTGGGTTCTAGCCATTTGGCATGCTGTGCAAATGTGACTTATGATTTCAAATCTGATTTGTTAATTTTGAACTGGCGCACGTGCCGGGATGCGGGCCGATAGAAATACTTGGAGGTACATAATTATTTAATTTCAAAGGTGGAAGTGAAATCCGGTTTGCTGTGGATAATATTGTATTTCGTGGAGGAACCGTACTTGAATAAGATCTTCGTCTGCAGATTCAGATCTCAGAGCTGTTATCGGGAATTATTATGATATTATTTTATAGAGGAACCATAATTAATAGGTGACTTCCCGTAAGATTTAAATATTCCGGCGCATTTTTTGAGCTTAACCGAGGGTGCCAGTGATACGATCAGTGGGCTGGATATTCACCTGATATTCACGCCGTCTGTATTTCCCACAAGAAAAATAATACTTTATACATTGATGGTACATAACCAACCAACCAGCTCACACCTGAATGTCCCCAGCACTGTGTTGGCATATCGAGGAAGCGCGACGACGGCGTTAAAACAGATCTTCTCAAAAATTGACTTTATACACTGAGATATGAATTACAATGAAAAATGGATCTAAAAGAGCGGATTTTTGGCTACAGTTAATGTAGGGTACTCGGGGCAAAGCCAGGACCTCGAGAAATCGGTGATACAACAGTGGTATGCTTGCAAGTATGGGCGGAGAGTTTGTGACCAGAGTGGCAATGAGTGACGATCAATCATTTCTGTCCCAAAAGAGATATTCGAGGAAACAAAAGTCTGGCTCATACACGGTGTCAGGGGAGGAACAAGTACTTAGAACACATCTCGTGATTGATTATGATTGATCTGATTGATTGTGATTGATGCTTATCCCGTGTGATCCGGATGGCTGTGATTGTTGTGGCATGTACTACTGTAGCATTTCGTTCAATTCTAATCAGCTGTGACGCGTGACCCAAAAACTCGAACTTCGATATTCGTATATCGGCCGAGCAGACCGTGACACGAGAAAAAATTCGTATATTCGGCATGTCTCGTTGGTCGGAAAACCTTCCCAGCATGAGGAAACGGGTGGATATGGTAATGGGAAGAAGAATTCAAGGTATGTTGAACTGATTTTGTTCAAATTCAACTTTTTTGAAGGTTTTTGAAGCAAAACATGCAGCGTAGGCAAAATTGAATTTTTGGGTCATTTTTCGCCAACTTTGTGACTTGTTTCGCATGTTCGAAGATCCCCTCGGTGACCCGTGACATGTACGAAAATTTTCGTATATTTTGCCTGCCGTGACGCGTGACATACGAATTGATTGAAATGCTACAGTACGCGACGCGTCCGCTAACATTAACGCTCATGGAACCCAGCAACAGCGACGAGCCTGGCCCATCCAATCAAGACAAGAATAGCAAGAAGCCTAAAGGGAAACATGGTGGTGCTCGGAAGAATGCTGGAAGACCTCGCAAAACACTGAAGGCACAACTTCTGGGTGGGATTGGGACTACAACTATGCTGCCACTGCAGCAATGTGCTAGCACATACACTTCCCAAGCCCCTTCAGCTAGCAGCTCTAGGCTCCCGATTGCACCATTTTTTCTTCCTTACACTACCCATCGTCCTGTTCCTCTTGGCAACCAGACAATTATGCCAGCAGGAAGATCCTCACTTTGGTCAGCTCTAGAATCCCCACCTACAGTTGAAACAACCATCTCTTCTTCTGTTAGTCCTAGTACGTTGATTCAGCATTAATTCAGCACGTTTATTTACAAAATAATAGGCCATTCGGTCCAAATTACAGCATTAGATCTTGCTCGCCTCAATGAGGAAATCTCATACTTCGATGAGAACGATGAGCATGCAGACATAGCTGCTGGAGATCGTATAATTGATGACAGTCTTGGTGATGACTCACCTGGAGGCACAGAGGACACCACAGACACAGCAGAAGCTGAAATTCCTGATGATGAAAATTGTGTGCTTTCGAACCAGCTAAAGGCAGCAAAGAAGAGAATCACTAGCGAAATCGATATTCACAAAAAACCACTATGTTATGAGCGGGGTGATTTTTTTGACAGGCCACCGCATCCTGTTTTTGCTCTGAAAGGAGGATCCATCAATCCGAGTGCATTATATCATCGCAAAATCTTTGTGTGGTTGCCGCACCTTCTCCCTGGCTGTCCCAGCAGATTTAAATGCACCTGTGGTATGCCTTTGTCTCGTAAAGGTTGGTCCTATGATTTTCTGTTCTGGCCATCAATAACTTGTTTGAGAAAGGCTTCAGTGATAATCCTGTTGCACGCCGAGTTCGTGACATGCCAGAAGATTTTTTCCTTTTCACCAATCGTCTTGTTTGCGATGATCGACGGAGTAAATCACCAGGATGCGGAACGAACCATCAAGGTAGTGATCCACACATTATTGCACAGCTACTGCGGTTTGTACAAGTTGCATTCCCAGGTACATATTCCTGAATATCATGCCACAAGCTATCTAATTTTTCTTTAGCATACATATCCGCGCGTGGTGCTGTTTCGAAACTAATGATGTCACAAATGTCTAACACATTTGCTGCACGATTTGGTGCTGCTCCATTTTCCGAACTCGTTTCAGAGATCCAGCATCGATTTCATGCGGACAAGGAGCTAATGTACCTTGCTGCTGCAGATTTCTATGGCCGCAGTAATGTTATTCCATTTTCTGCATTCAACGATCCACAAGGATATGCAGGAGCTCTGCCGTCTGTCTCTTACCTCAAGGGCCTGTTCACCGATACTGTGACTGCATATCGGATCTACATTGAACGCTATATTGCATCATTGCCATTGACTGTAGCCTCTGGGGATCATACATTCCAGGCTTGTGTTGCCTTATAATTTTTTTGTTGTTGTCTATACCCACATTTTATTTTAGGTTATCAAGTACATGGGAGACTTGAAGGGTCAACCAATCTTCAATGCAGCCTATACTGTAATGAACGAGTTCGAGGAGGTGCGAGCACACTCTCTAACTCAAACCAAGTCTTTGGGATTTGTCCAAGATGTGTTTGAGGGGATTCAAGAGGGCTTGAAAAATGCGAACCACCCACCAATCAGCTTTTTTACACAGATTCACCCCAATGTAAGCCACCAAAATTGTTTTTTTTGCTACCCAAAAGTCTTACACTTCCCAGTGGAGCGGTCTTTCCACGAGTCTATTAACAGTTCGCTGACCAAGGATGTCGAGCCAATTACTGAGTGGACAAACCTTCCTGCCTTTCCCCGAAACTCAGAAATTATTGCTGCTTTTCTCACGGACTCGATGGAAATTGAGGAGGCAGCAAGTGATATTCTTTCAGATATTATCGCTCCACCACAATTTTCTCCAGTTGCCCTCGCAATCAAAACAGGCCAAGATGCGAACAAACAGCCTCATCTGGAAATCATCCAGTTGCGAACCAGGGATAAAATCATTGTCTTTGAGGTAAAGCTCAAAATAATCATTCTGTCACATTTATTAATCAGTACCTCAGGTTTCCGCACTCACTTCACGGAGTGAGATCCTACCTTCATTGCGTGCCATTCTCACCAACCCGGCAATTGTCAAGATTGACCATGCGTACGTGAGAGCCTCCAATACAATATCGGATGCATTTTCGCTTCCTGAGATTGGCAGACTTGCAAGGGCCAAAAATGCACCCATACTGGACTTGGGAAAATACGCAAAGCTAAAAGCAGTGGTTGAGGATCCATTACTACCACTCCAGGCACTTTCTGGTCTTGTTCTGCGCAAATCCTTCACATTTCCGTATCATCTTTCCTACCCTTGGTTGCTTCCGACTCAGAGCGGAATGATTTATTATTTCGCGAGATTGACTGTCAGTGGCAAATTTATATTGCTCTCAGTTGTCTCGACTCTCTCGGGCTGCCATTACAGCCAACCCAGGCAGTAACTCATGGGCAGCGTATTACACTTGTTCAGGCTTGCAAGCCAGTTGCAGAAGGCTGGATTGTAGGCCACCATCCGGGCTTCCTGGATGCAATCATGGATAATCAAGGCCACACAAAGCGAATAAATGTGAGCGCTTCGCGTTCTCTCATTCAAATTTCCAAGGTCAGCTCTCTTTCTCACTTGTGTCAAATATTTGAACCAGCCCTATAGGTTCTTGTTCCGGGCTCAATCCATAAATTGCACAACCAGACCATTGAATGGATGTTTACTCACGGAGCGCAAGCTGTCGTGAACACATCACAGCTTCATACTCGTGGTGAAACTCCCCCAGTTGCATCTCACATTGTTTCCCGTGCCTTCACGGCACCAGCTCCACCCGATCTTTCTCAAGACATACCTGAATTCACCCCTTCTATTACATTTGAGTTCGAAAACCTGACAGAGGACATGGCCGATGTCTTCATGGATGAAGTTTCGGAGTCAGATGACGATAATGATTTTGACTTTGACTTTGACGATGCCCGGGATCGACAACAATTTTTTCAACAACACATTTTTCCCCAATGTCACCGAGGTATGCCATGAACATTTACAGCTGTTTGCAAAACTAATGACACTATCCAAAAATAGAATAAGAAGAACACTTTTGATGCGCCGACTTTCCGCACTCATTTCTTGCTCAATTCTGATCAAATTTCGTTGGGAGTAGGTGCGTTCGAAAGCGGGTAAGCGGGGCTCTCATATAGTACTCTACCTACCAGGTAAATTATGTGATTTGAATGTGCCAAACTTCCGGCTGGCTGGTTTGAACCAGCTGCGGCAATGGCTGTTTCTCCATCAACAGAGATCCGATTCACATGAATCCAGGTGATTCTGAAAGCTTACATCGAGGCAACCAATATTCAGCTGCTCTGGAATCAAACACACTTGATGGGCACCCACAAGAATGGATTTCCCGATTGGCACTGAATATTCATTCCTAGCAGGTTGCCTTCAGGATAAAGCAAAATCTCAAGTATCCGAGGGCTTTGCCCCAATCGCAGCTTTCAGAATCACCCGGATCCATCCCAATCGGCCCTCTGGTTATGGAGAAACGGCCGTCGCCGTGGTTGGTTCAAAGCAGACAGGCGGAATTTTGAAACATTCAAATGACGTAAGTTACTTGGTGAGTAGGGTACCAAATGGAAGCCCCGCTTATCAGCTTTCGAACGCACCTACTCTCGAGAAAGTCCGTTGAGAATTGGAAGAAACGATCTCGGCAATCTGGCGCCTCAAAAATGCTTTCTTTTAACTATTTTTAGCGAGTGTCATTAGTTTTGCAAACAGCTGTAAATCCAGGTTGAAATAATATCAACGTATATGGTAGAATGTTTCAGAGCCTGTGCTCTTGGGTGGTGTCAAGCGTACTCTGGTTCTTCTCCAGTCAAATAAGCTTCCCAGTCGCGTCTTAGATGATGCATTCCACTACATGGCTCGACTTCTACGCCTCTTGTCCAAGAAGAATTCTGCTTACAAGGCCTTTGCACGCGACTTCAGCGAGGCTATATTTGTCCGGGACCAAACTGACGAGATAAATGTCCGTAAAGTCCTCGACAAGTATGGTGTGGACTGGGAATATGCGAAGCGTGCCAAATCTACAGCTCTTAATCGTCGTATCCGCCGCTATATCCCGGAACCTGCAGTTCTACTGGTCAGGCTGGAGGCTTTGTTTAATGCATATGAGAACATTCAGTGTTCTACTAAGAAGGGATGTGCCTCCTTCTTTCCAGATGAAGCAAAGGAGATGGTACAAATCTCCTTCAAACTGCACGAGAGGGCTATCTCTCAGATCCTCCAGGCATTCCCCTTTATTATCTAATGGGAAAGGATCGTGATGGACTCAACATATACCGCACTGTGCGTGGGACGTCTTAACTCGCCTCTGTACCAAGTCCACCAACCAGTACCGTTACCTCCAGCTTCGTCAGCGCACTTTGTGTGCTGTGGTTCCTGTGCACACACACAAGGAATACATAACATTCAAGGCTCATATCAACCATACAAAATTCCGGAAGGGGACCAAAGTTTACCCACCTCAAGAGCACTGGAAGAATATTGACTTCCTCAAGTTTGCCCAATTTTGGAACGAACTCGTTGATGCACAACCACGCTCGGTTACAGACTCGAATTTGCGACTTTATTACAAACTGCCTCAGCAACTCGAAGCACACCACAAGAAGACCATCCTTTGGAAATCAGAGTGTGCTACACTTTCTGATGGAAGTAATTTTGCAGGCAGAAAGCAGCTCCTTGACATCCTCAATTCACCGGACAATTATGCTGATACCCTTCCCGCAATTCCTCGACCTGAACCCATGCCAGATGGTGAACTGGACCTATCTATTGCACGTTCGTATGATTCTTTTTGTCATGCAGGACTCACTCACAATTATGTATATTCACAGGTTACAATGATCCAACGTCATTTAATCCGATGGCCGAACAGCCTGCGCAAGGTGAAGCAGGTGATTCCGAATTCCCATCGAGGGACCATGAATTCCCCCTGGTAGATCATCTTGATGAGTCGGACAGTGAATCTGCCCTGGAGGATGCTCTTCAGAGTATTCCTTCGCAGCCAATGCAGTCTGCTTCGAACAGCACACATATTCCACTGCACAGTCCATCCAATCGACCCCATTGTTCCAGTAATGCAGCAAACATTCTTACCTCATGCTTCTGCACTGCAGGGCCAAAATCTAAGACGAAAACCCGACACTGTGCTCTGTGTGCAAAAGCAGAGTGTAACAAGCGGTCCACCTGCCCAGGCTCTGGCAAGCAGAGTTTGTGCATGTGCGGGCACCCACTGCTGAACGGCAAGAAGGTGCACGTGTCAGAGGCTACCCTCATAGCACGCTTGCAACGGCAATCGCTGGGACAGGGTTAATTTACAGACATTTCTTACCATGTTTCTTGCCTGTATAGTAGAGATAGCCCGCCAAATATATATGCCGTTGGTGTGAATTGGCGCAGTAAATAAATACCTGGTGGCCACAGTGCACAGAGCCCATTTTAGTGTGCATACACAGAGTAGCCACGGACACACACCATGATAACCTGCTCGTGGATTCACGACCTGGGAATTATGTTGTGATTACCCAGATGTGCGCTTGTCTGAAAATAGCCCAGGGGAAGCCACTATTCTGTTAAACTTTCTACCTGTTAAACTTTATAGTGATTTGAAAAAAAACTTTGTGTTTTTTAGAAAACATTTGTATACTTTTTTTTTGGTGTCCCAAAAATATTTGTCTATTGGGGAAATCAGGCCATGTTTTGCCAAAAACAAGTGTTGTACCCCCATTTTAAAGGTGCATGTTGACTGCCATAGAGGAAGAGCAAGAAAAACCCCACCATCAGAATGGTTCTGAATTTCCTGTTTTCCTCCCCTCTTGCCTGTCTTTCGGGGTTTTGTTTTTGGTTGCAGCTATATGCATATGTAATCTATGAATATACAAAATATCTAAGGGATGTGGCCAAGGGAGACTACGAGAAATCCAAAAGACGTGTTGGTCCATCAAGTTGGAACAGATGTTTTGGGACATGTCCATTGTCTGCCCTCATCCCTGACCATGAAAGTCCAGGAAAATCTCGAGGCTACCATTAGTACTTCAAGAATTTTTTCCCCCTTTATATATATTTTGAAGTGTGAAATTGGGGTGTACTGAAGCCATCCGTTACAATTGCGTGACAATGTACGAAACACGCTTTTTCGCAGGGCCTTCAGCGGGAAATAATTGTAAGAAGGCAAAACATCCTAGATTACATCCTAAAAATTGCTTCAGGCTCAACTCAAAATGAGGGTGTCACAAGGTAACAGTCATTGGCAACAGCACTAACTTTGATGGCTCAGCAGCTGTTAATAGCTTCGCCTCGTTACAGCCATTGGCAGTACCAAAGGCGCAGATGGAAATTTTCCTTGTGAGACAAAAGACTTACATGGATTATGAATGATGTCATAGAGCCAGAATTTCATGAAGTTCATGGTTGCGTTCAATTCTCACAATATTGCGAGATCAGAGTGGATTGCCCATTGTCCAGAAGGGATTACAGGCATCATAGACTGAATTATCTGGAACTCTGGCTCTATGACATATTTCTAAATGTATTTTCAGTTCGCTGTTGCAAAGAATCATCTCATCTGAACATGTTTGGACTATGCTAGACATCATTTATCGCAGAAACAGTCCGAAATCACAGGCCTATCAATATAAAGTATTTTTGCAAGTTTCTTTCTATCACTAATTGCGTATGAATTAGCCTGGAAGATCTGGCTAAGTTTCATCTGAATCGGTGCAAAACTGACTGAGATCTGGGGAATTCTTCGAAAAACATCCCAAACAGGCAGTGTTGTCCTTAAGAGTTAAGACTTAAGTTAAGTTAAGACTTAATTACCCCTTAATATTAAGACTTAGCTTCAGGCTTTGGTACCGTTAAGCCTTAATTAAGACTTATTGATGGCAATTACATAATTTTTTCTGCCGTTCTTGGCCCAAGGTTCATGCCAAATGGATGGTAGCTGCGCGGGATCTCTCGGACGACGAGGATGGCGAAGAACTTCAACAGTTGGCAACTACGATGGGGCTGTTAACTGCCAAATTTCTTCCTTGTATGTTGGTGAAAATCTTCGTTACTCCAAATCAAGTGCCTAGGGCTGCCGCCCGTGCCCGTGCCCACGGTTCGACGGCACCCGTCGCACGGGTACCGTGCCCGTTCCGTTGGCCATTTTTTGTGACTTTCCACGGCACGGGTACGGCACGGCTGTTTACCACCACGGCCCGTTGGAACACGGCCGTGACGGCCGTCGAACGGGAAGTTTTCAACTGCCTCTGGAGGGTTTGATCTTGATCATTGAGGCTCTCGAGTACTCTTAGGTACTCACCAAATGCTTCCCCAACAGTAACTTGCTATGTCTATGTGGTATAGCTGCAAGTTACAGCCAAGTTGCGTTGATGCCGGCACATGCCAGATATGATAGCCGTGTTTCAACTTAGTTTCGTCCACAATTTTATTCTGTGTTTTACTCATTCCTCACATCTTGTTCAGATTTTTTGATTGCACAGTTAATTTCCGAGTCCTCTGAACTTCACTTTGGGGCCATTGGGAAGATCAGG
This sequence comes from Mycena leptocephala, assembly GCA_029378395.1. Taxonomy (NCBI): domain Eukaryota; kingdom Fungi; phylum Basidiomycota; class Agaricomycetes; order Agaricales; family Mycenaceae; genus Mycena; species Mycena leptocephala. The sequence goes on along the minus strand of JARJLF010000693.1, from coordinate 29,293 downwards.
AGGTGCAGAATTGCCAGTGAGTGAACAAATATTGTTTGTAGCTTTGCCAACCGGGCTGTGAAGGCTGAATAGAGTTTATACAAACCTCATAGCGGTCATAGAATCATGCTCTGATGAAAAACAGACTCTAGAAAAATATTACAGGGCCGTGGACCCGTCACGGCCGTGCCGTTGACCGTGCCGTCCCGTTAAGATTTTTCTGAGCCACTCCACGGGCCGTTTTGAGACGGCCCGTGCCGTCGAAACCCCGTCGTTTCCACGGCCGTGCCCGTGACGGGCACGGGTGGCAGCCCTACAAGTGCCCTCTCGAAGTGACTCTGCATCCTTTCACGAGGGAAACATTGCTCATGGAGTTGTTGGCTGCTGAGCACTCGGACGAAGAGTTAGATTACGGGGAACTGGCGATGATTATGATGGCTGATTGTGCTTACGGTCTGACGCAGAAAAAAATTGAGCACCCCTTGACTTAAGCCTTAATATACCCTTAATATTAAGGCGTAATTAGGTGTTAAGGCCTTAACAAAAAAAATTACCCTTATTAACCCCTTAAGTGACAACACTGCAAACAGGAACTATTTCATCCGCGCCTTCGGTACTGCCAATAGCTGTAAATCCCTTCGAATTCTTTTGTGTACCCACAGCCCAGACATACATATAACTACTACAAAAAAACTCCGAGAGGAAAGAGCAAAGGGGGGCAAAGAAATACAGGAAGTGGAAGAGAAAGTACGAATTTGGACGAGGCGGTGTTGCACGTGCCAGCGAATCTTGAATTTGATTCGCTGGGACTTAGACCACTCGGGCCGAAGGACTTGTTCTTGACTTGTTCCTTGAAATCACGGATCAATTCAAGATTCAAACGTAATTCAAGATTTGGAGCTCGTTTACGGCATGCTACGGCACGTTTCGGCTCAGATTCTGGTGGCAATGTGAGCTCTTTGATTTTAAGATACTCTCCCTTTTGTCCCTCCTTTTCTCTCTTTTTGCAACTTGAAAAACTTGAATTCGACTCTTTCTCCCCAGACTTAGAACATGAGCCAAAAGTCTAGACGAGGGGTAGGGAGATTCAACATATTTCGAGTGATGCGAGAACAAATCGCGGCCGCTTGTGGGTGATGCAATTGATGGGGTCCTGACAGGTCGCTCGGCATCACGGCGGAAATTGCGAAAATATTCCTCTCGAATATTTAATGCTGACGGGAAGTCACCCAATATCTTCGTCTGCGGATTCATATCTCAGAGCTACCGGTCGATGTTTTTCCGGAGATTTTTCGAGGGGTTAAAATTTTATGGCTGAATTTTGGGCAACATTCAACAGCTACTGGTCCAGGCTGGATTGATAGGGGTAGGCAGAGACATGGAATGACGGGCACTGTGAGGCGTGGGAAGTCCACGTCGTACAGCTAGATTTTCGTCCGAGTTGGTTGTGGTTGGGATTGGGGGGCAGGGGAGCTGTGAAAGGAAAGAAGCAGAAGTGTTTACGACACTGAGTCTGGGTAACGCAGATGGGAAAGGGAGTGCGTCCGAGGTTGGCAAGGCGATGTCAGGTATTGGATTGGATGGATGGATGGATGTATGTACAAGGATTGGATTGTGTGGGATGCGGAAGCGGAGTCGGTTGCGTTTCGAAAGGCAAGTACGTTTTGAGACTTGAAATCCGTCTTCAATCTAGAGACGTCGATAACCCAGAGACGTATGTGGATGACCTTGAGCGCCGCACAGCGAAATTTGTAACAGTCAAGTCAACAGACGAGTCCAGGCATAGAGAGAAGGATTTCTGCAATTAGACCTGAGAGTCTGAGACTGGTTGTCTCGGGTGTAGTAGCTCAGCGGGTCGAGTGAGAGAAAGAACTTTGAAAGGGATTGAGAGGGACTCCGGGAGAAGGAAGAGATTGGTATCATGCAGCCAGCGTTGGAGTTGAACATGATAACAACATGACGATGACTGTCGCAAAGATGAGACATGTACGCGCGCGTATACGAAAGCTTCATTATGTCGGTAAGTATCCGAGACCGTTTCAAGTGGGGATATTGATAACCGTATTGGGCCAATGAGACTTACATTTGACGGTGTACTAGATAGAGAAAAGTGTACTCTGCGAGCGGGTTGAAACGTTGAGGTGGAGGATTGAAAGTGTTGAAAGTCACAGTGACAAGCTTTTCCCGGTGACGTTTGTGGAGTTTGCCGGCATTGTTGTAGATTGCCGCTTGTCTCTGTTGTCAACTTGTCCTCACGTCTTACTTCGTCTCGTCTTGCCTTGGATGGACCCCCGAGCGCCACGCCTACGAAGACATCTTCGGCCGCTGCCCCGCCCCTCGCACCGGCCCGTCAACACAACCGCCCCAAGCCTACCCAAATCCAAATCCACAAGGATACCATCCCCACCCGAATCGATACCGGCACCTGCCCGCGCCGCCGTACCATCCCCATCCGCATGCCTACCACTCGCACCCGCATCCACAGCAGCAGCAGTATGCGCCGCAATACAGCGGCTATCCAGGCAGAGCGGCAGCCGAGTATACGAACGCCGAGCCTCTGCCCTTCGTACCAGCCTGGCATCCCCGCGCCCGCGCCCGCGCCTGACCGACCCACGAACGCGCAGGTCGCAATGTCCCGGCAGGAGAAGCCGGGGCAGCAGTGGAGGCGCTCGGCGTCGCCTGCCCCATCACCACCGCATTCGCACGCGTTGCTGCAATCGGGCTCACCCGCGCTGAGCCTGGCTATTGGAGGCGGGGAGTGGCTGGGTATTAATTTTAAATTTAAGAGTCCGACGCCTGTGGAGGGCAGGTGGATTGGTGGGGGACCGGGTGGGAGGGCGGGTGAGCTGGGGAATGGGATCGGGGAGGACGATGAGGAGAGCGAGTTGCCTTGGGCGAGATGTGAGTGTCTCTCCTGCGTTATTTTCTTTCTTTTTCTCTCTTTTCTCCGCGTTTTTTCCTGCTTTTTTTCTCTTCTCTCTGCTTGGATGGGCCTGCTGTCCATCCTATCTACTACGACTGGATGGATATTGGCAGATGTGCGTACGTCGCGACGGCGCATCAGCATATCAATTACATTGGGTGTCTCGAGCTCCTCTTGGCCACACCTACGCTCTCTCTGCGGCTCGACGACCACGCTGCGTCCAGCCATGCACCACCCACCCACCGACGTCATTCATCGCTTCATTCATCTCGCTTCGCCTTGTGCAAGCGGAAGCGAAGTCGGCTAGGACATGAGCTGTGCACGACGAGCTCGAGGATGGCGCGAGCTTCGAAGATGGAGGCGAGGTGAGGCGCTGGACGAGCGGCGAGCGGCGAGCGGCGTATGGGTGTTCCACGCTCTGTCCAGCGTCTAATCTCGCATGTCCTCTCAGAGGACGCATGGGATGGAGTACTTCCTCACGGCCTCGTATTTTCGAGGACGCAGGATGTAGACGAGCGTCTATCCTCTCTACGAGGCGAAGCAAGGCACGCCGTTCCATGTCTGGGAGGCGGCAGATCTGTGACTGGAGATGTTATCGCCACGGCGGACGCCATGTCTGGGTTCGCTTGGTGGTTATATGACGCTTCAGCATCTCACGACGCATGCCTTCTCGCAGGACGTGTGGGTGGTGGGGTGCAGTCCTCGCGGCGGCGTCTTATTTAGACGTCAGCGGGCGTCTATGCTCTGCTCTGCGATAGATGACGAGCGAGTGTGCTGGGTGTACGATGCGTTGCCTGGCGGCGAAGGCTAGGACGTGTGCTTCGCAGGACGTGTACGGTGCGACAGGCACACCGTCAGGCATAGCTGACTCGCACGCTCTCGTCTTTACACGTTGAGTCCGCCCCTTCGTGCTATCGCCACGGTATGCGCGCGACGAGCTCCCACACAGCCTGGACACCGAGCACCGAGAACTGAATCGCCCTGCCGCGTCGATGGACATCATGGTTCTCGGACGTTCTGTCGTCCGCTGTCCGCTGTACGAGATGGCGATGGGCAGCGGTGGGACCATGACCATGCTCTCCATCGCGGTGTCGCAATGGTAGTTCTCAGCGATCGCGGTGTACTCATCCTCGCTCATATCACACTTACAAGATCGCTTCATCCATTTCCTTTATCTCATGCCCGTGCTTTATGTTATCTCATCCCTTCGTTTTAACGCCTCTCTGTTCTCTGTGTATCGTGATGCTGTACCGATGACCTTTTCTTTTTGTTTTTTATACAGCAGGAGTTGGATCGCAACGTGAGTCTTCCTTCCCTTCTCTCGTCGGCACTATTTGGGTGTTCTCGCATCGGATTTCTTTCCTATTTTTTATATATCTTTTTGTGGGGGGCTATTCCGTTTCGGGGGAGGGAGCGAGGCTTTGGCTTTGGCTTGCTTGCTCGAAGTGCGGTCCTGCGAACGGGCTGCGTTTCGGCTTTCTTGCCCTTGGGCTTAGAATTGGCCGGGACGGGATGAGACAGGACGGGACGGGAAGAGGACGTCTCCATCGAGGGCGGGGTGTATACATCTCTGTTCCTTGCTCCTTGCTCCTCCCCATTCTGCGTCTCCGGCTCTGGTCACGCACGGGGGTGCCTCGTGACTCCGCCCCCGGAGACGTGGATGTACGGGCAGAAAAGGGAAACAGAGGTGCGGATGGGTGCAGATGGGATGCAGGCGTGGGTGCCGGTGTGGTGCCGGTGGCGGATCGCCCGTGTGAGTGGGTGCATTTCGTATGCGCAAGGGAGGTATCGGTGGCGCTGTGCACAGAGAGATGAGTAGTACATATCCAAATGCGGTAATCCAATTAATATCTAACTTGTGCAAAATGCCCTCGCATGGTCTCAGTTCTCGTCCGTTCATCCTCAGAATCTCCGGAAATGAAACCGACATATACTTAGTCCTAGACTACTTCCAAAGAACGATGAAAATCGAGCAGGCATCGAATGTTTGGAGCTACCGAAAAGGAAGGCGGTTTGATGGGAAATCATCGCAGTGCATCAAAACGTTTTTCAGCCAGTTCCAAACGGAATCTCGTCAATTTCTTTTAATATTCCAATGGTACAAATCCATAGCTTTGATTCGAACCACCTCCAATGGCAAATGGGTCAGAATTGAGTTATCTCGATTTTATTTTTTGGAATGTACTCTGCCAGTGCAGCACGGGTTGAGGCCATCGACTGGAAGATGGACGGACAGGAGTAGAAGACGTGCAGTCGATTTGGAGGAATCGATGATATAAAGCTATTGATTTATATAGCGGATAGGTAAATCTGAACTGAGACTTAGCAGCAGAATCGGAATCTACGCATACGCACCGTAACGTCCACCCGAAGTTTTTTCAGGGACTCGGCCGAGGAATGTTTTAATTTTGAAACAATACAATACTGGGCTCGGGATGCGGTCGAAATTTATGGGGCCGTGGGACATCGATATCCGAGACGAGATTCAGTTCATTCGATGAAGTGAAGGCTTGATTGCAAGCAAAGTTGGAAGGAAGACGGGATTCCAAACTTTGTATGTATGTCGTCATAAAGGTCAGGACTCTTACGCACGCTCCCAGATCCACATCTACATCACATTACATTGAACCTGAGTATACTGTACTCGGACCTAGAAACTATTAATTCAAGAGTTCGAGAGCACGAGTCAGCAGAACCATAAGGCAAAACCACAAACGGGCTCAGGCTGTGGGATTGATATAATATGATTTGATTATGGGGAGGAACATTGGATTTTTCTTTTCGGGGTTCGGAATCGAAATCGGAATCAGATTGCGGATTTTCGGAGGTCGACTCGCTGTTCGTCCATGGTATAGATCTAGAACGGGACGTGCGTAGAAAGTACCGGCGCCGCATACGTACATACTATTTCGGTGGTCAACAAAAAAGTACTCTGTAGCCCGGGTTGAGGTCATTGACAGGGAGACTCGAGTGGACAAACGAACCGGAGTTGGAGATGGTGAGACGTGCATCGGGGAATCGACAATATATTATTTTTTCCGAGAGCGTGCCAGTGTACCAGGGAATTACTAGCGAAATCTCAGAGGATAAAATGTCCGCGGTTCGAACTTGAGGTTGTTCGGAGACTCGGATGAGAAAATTTTAAATACTAGTATTAGGCTTGGATGCTGTCGAATTTGTGAGGCATGGGACACGGGACGGCCGAGACGAGATTGTTCAAGCGCTACTGATGAAGCAGCGAAACGAGTGTATATTCAGAACCCCAGATCCACAATCTGCATTGAGACTACAGTATATTTGGTATAAGACAGTTGAGAGAGTAGGGGTGGACCCAAGCACAAAGCATGAACCGGCTTTCGTGATTTGATTTTTTTTTTTTCGGACTTTTGGGGAGGAATGTTGCATTTTTCTTTTCGAGATTGGGTTCAGATTGCGGGATCTTCAGAAGACTTGAATTCGCTATTCGTCTATAGTAGATCTAGAACGGGATGTGCTTGATATATCGTTCGGATTTTGGTTGTCAACGTCTAGAGCATATCGGCGGAGATGCGAAGACGAGAAGACGAGACGAGACGAGGAGAGGAAAATGGAAACAAGAAAGATTGAAGAAACAGGAACCCATATAGGTATTGATAAAAGAGCTACAGCCCAGCCAAAGAGCTAACAGCTGTGAGCCGTGGGCGGCGAGACATGGGGAGATGTGTATCATGTCCACGTCGTACAGCTCGACTATTGTCCGAGTCCGAGATTGGTCAAGGCGGGTTGAGAAGGGCATGCAGTGAGGAAGAGGAAGGCGTGAAAGGAAAGAAGGAAGAAGAAGTGCAAAGTGCGTTTACGACACTGAATCTGGGAACCGCATTGCGTCCGAGATTGGCAAGGACTTGGAGAAATTGTCAACAGGGAGGGCAGGATATGTATATACGAGGATTGGACTGCCAGTGTGTGGTGGTATGGGTCGGGCGAGACGTTGCGGGCAGAGGGTGCGGAACCGGATTGGCTTGTGTTTCGCGCCTTGAAATCTGCCAATAAGCCAGACGTCAATATTGGCATTGGGCGGCCCACAGCCCGCAGAATTGAATGTGTACCCTTTCAAGTCTTGCAGGTTTGAGACTCCGAGTTTCTGTAACAATTACAAGACTGGTCGGGTAGCGCTGAGGGAGAGAGACTCGGAGAGAGAAGGAGGAGAGTGGTATCATGCAGCCAGCGTCGGAATTGAACATGATGACTGTCGCAGAGATGAGACATGTACGAGAGCTTCATCATGTCGGTGAGGTTGCCTGAGGTATCCTTTGGGTATCCTTGAATCCGAGACCGTTTCATCCGAGACCATTCAAGTGGGGATATAGGCGGTGAGACATTCGGCGGTGAACTGGAGTACTAGTTGGAATGAAGTCGCGTCGAATATATATGAACGGGTTGAGGTTGCTGCTAGTTGCACGACGTGAAAGACTGAAATTGCAATGACGTATCACGTTTGTCGGTATTATTGTAGATTGCCGGACCGCTTCTCATTCTTTTCCAAGTTGTCTTCTTCATCGCTTCTTTGGATGGATCGTCTGCTGGTCACCGCCAACCGCTCAGCGCTCAGCCCCGAGTGCCACGCCGCCTAGACGTCTTCGGCCGTCGTCGTCCGGCCCCCGGTTCACCCCAGGGCCCGTACGCAGGCATGCCATCCCCACCTGAATCAGCCCGAATCAATATCGACGCCTGCCCGTGCCCGCGTACCACCATCCTACCAACACTCACCGGCATTGGCACCCGCATCCATAACAGAAGCGGACCAGGCCCGGCGCACCGAGCATATGAGGGCAGGTGATTGCGGGCGGGAGGCCCGGGGAGATACGGACGGGAATGCGAATGGGAACGGGAGGGAGGGAAGAAAATGACGAGGAGAACGAGCTGCCCCGGGCGAGATGTGAGTCATTCTTCTGCGTTATTTTCCTCCTCTCCTCTTGGCCTCGCAGTCTTGCTATGCATCCTAGGACCTGTCTGCGACGATGGCGGATGGGTGTCTGCGTACATCGCGACGGCGCATCGGTCTTGGCCCACCCCTACTCGTTGTACTGGCTTCTGCACTCAGTACTGGGTCCTGCATCGCACCACCCCTACCGACGTCATCCATCTCGCTTGCCTCATGGAGCGGACGCGAGGTCGGGCATATTGTATGGTTGTTTAGGCCATGGATGGGCATGGGAATCGTGGCACTCGCTGTGTATACGCACAACGAGCAATGGCGGGTGCAAGGCAGCGTCCTTTCTTTTACCTGCGTGCCTCTCACAACCCAAACACCGCACTGAGGGCGCCTGCTTCGTCCTTTGTGCTTCCATTTGTCCAGCTGCATCGCGACGGGTAGTTCTCAGACGGCGCCTTCTCTCATTCTCGCTCATTCTCCGTCGTTCACTGTGCAAGACGATTGGCAGGCCATGGCCGTGCTCTCCATCCCGATCCTGAGCACGGTTCATTCACCCACTCATGCTCGATGTTTTGGCTCTCAGATGTCGCGCCCTCCTCACCCTCTGTCATATCGATCTTACCGTCGTTCGATGTTCGTGATCGCTTCGTGCATTCTGTCTCCGTCTGCTGTTCCGTTCATGTGTCATGTTATTGCGTTCGCATGCCTTTATTTTTAGGTCACACATACTTTCGTTTCTCGTCTCTCTGCTCTGCTTCTCTACCCGCGAGGATAGTGACTTACCGACACCTGTTTTTCTCTCCATTATTATCGTAATGTGAGTTTCCTTCCTTGTTTCCCCTTTTCTCGACCTGCTTCCATCCTGTTTTCTCTCTTTCTTCCTGCTCTTCCATTCCCTGTTCGGCTTCGGATTGCTCGAGGCGCCATCATGAACGGGCCATAGAGGAGCTCGCGCTCGCATCCTACCGGTTTTCTGTCTTTCGCACCGGGACGGGATGGATATGCTCTCTTACACGTAAGCACTCTGTTCCGAGGGTGGGGTAGTAGTACACATCTACCCCTCTATTGCGTTCTGGAATATTCCTTGCAATTCTGTCCCGGAGACCTATGTGCGGGGATTGATTTATCGGGAATGGTAAGCAGAGGTGTACAGCGGTGTAAATGGAACACAGGCGCGGGTGCAGCGGATCGCCTGCGTGGGTATTTATACACCCGTTGCAATGGGCACGGGGCATGCGCCAGGGAGGGGTCGGCGTGCTGTATGCGATAGCACCAAAAATAATAATTACAATGACTAACTCGTGCAATGCAAAATGCCTTGGAAATGCGAAATGTTCTCGCGTGGGCTCGTTTCTCATCCATTCATCCTCGGAAGCTCCGGAAATGAAACCGACACATATCCAGTCCTAGACTGCATCCAAAAAACCGAGCCGGAATCAAATGGTTTTGAGCTACCGAACGGGAGGGCGATTTGAGTGCATTGCGGCCCAACTCTCAACCAGTTCCAAACGGAATCTCCTCAATTTTTTTTTATATTCTAATCCTACAGATCCATAACTTTCATTTGAACCACTTCTGAAGGCAAACGGGTCAGAATTCCAACCGAAGGTGTTTTGCACTTCGAAGCAATTTTGCATTGCAAAAAAACTAGTTGTAGTTGTTCGATACGTACCTTCAGATATTCGGAGCCAGTGATCGGTAGATGCGGGGAAATTTGAGGGATGCCTGGATGTGGAGGCGGAAATTCGTTGGTCTTCCTTCTTCAGCAATGGGAGCAACAATGTGTCTTATGAGGCCAATAAATCATTGGGAATTGAGAATGTCACCGTCCGAGCTCATGCTTTGTATTGGCCCTTTCTGTGAACCACTCCGCGCCAAGATCGGGCTCCTGTACTTACAGTTAGTACTATTATAATCCTTGTCGTTGTTAGTTGCATTCTTGATGCTGCAAACAATGAGATTGAGATGTGCTGAATTCATTCGGGGTAGATTTATTGCATAGCCAGGTCGAACTCTCACTACGAATGTACGGCGCACCCGAGTCAGGTTGGCATGCGCGGATGGGCAGTTTCGAGAAGACTCTAATGGGTCCAGCAGAAAAACTAAAACCAAAAAAAGAGGACCCGGAGAAACTTGAGCTGCCCCAGTACTTCCATTGCTGCGCGAGGACCCGGTAGCGAGTGAGAGAGCGTGGAGAAGCGGTTAAAATCAACATGGGCTTCCAACGGTGAGTTTGGCAAGAAAGAAATTTTTGCTTGTTTTCATCTGCGGCGGTTCGGACCATCTCACCGAGTCGAGGGGGTTTCGACATTGAACATACTATGGGGATTCAACCGCACTAGATGCAGACCCAGATCTCAACAAACTCGAAGCCTTGCCCTATTACGGCCACATTCATATCAAGTTATTCCTGAATGAGCTGGAAAATATATCCCAACTCCCAGAAACAAAAGAGGCGACGTCTGAGATGCACCTGAAGGGAGGAGAGGCCGTGAAATTCAGCAAATATAGTAGTGAAAGTCCCAGGAGCCCGGTAGTGGAAAGAACACATTTAAATTCATAGCAATAAGTTGAAGCAAGAAATAGTCACTGTTACCTGAAGAAATCCGAGCAGGGTAATGCTAAGTTGAAGCGGCGAAGGGTACGGCTCTCAAGCCGGGGATCCATGCCTCCACTGGGAGAAGACACGAGGCCATTGGGACTTGGCCAAGACTTGGATCATTTTTATTTGGTCTCAACCCTTGCCAAGCCACGGATTATTGATTAATATTCCAAGGACGCAGTGCTCCCCAGCTGTAAACCGGAAGCGAAAGCGCGCAATCCAAGCATTTGATTAATCAGTCACGCTGTCGTTGCATTCAAAGTCTATTAGTTCAATAATAGGGTCGTTCACAGTTCCCTTTTTCCTGCCCTTCTTCTCCCCTTTTTTGGGCTTTTTGTGGTTCCCGCCGTTTTTCACGGGTTTTTTTCCCCCTTTTCAATTCTGATATGTAAAAAGTGTTAAAAAGGGGAAAAACGAACTTCCCAGCTGAAAAACTGAAAGAAATCCATCGAAAAAGGAAGTGAAAAAGGGCAGGAAAAAGTGAACTGTGAAACCCCCCGCCGCGGCTCCCTTTTTCCACCGTCTTTCGTGCCCTTTTCAACTCTATTTCTCTATTTCATGCAGTTTGGGTGCTCCTATTGTTCCTCAAATGTTGCATACCACCTCAGATGTTTAAAAAAGACTGGGGTGAATTTTTCTGGATTTTATGGCTCACTCAGTCACATTATTAAAAAAGGGAGAAAAAAGGGAGTAAAAAGGAGACGAAAAAGGGAGACTGTGACTATGAATGACCCTAATAATAATAGATTAGAGTGTTGCAGACATATCCTCTTTTATCCCAACTCGGGCCCCAACTCAAGACTCAACCTGATATGTTTTTGTCCCGGGATGCAGAACAGCTGCCCCAAATAGGTTCGGGGAAATTGGGACTTGAAGTACCACGACTCGACATCCAACTTCGCTCGAAATATTTCGAGTTCCAATTTCGAGCGAAGTTGGGACGGAAGTTGGACCTCAAATTGGGATGTCTGGAACACCCTAATATGATGCGTGCAAATGCGCGATTTTGGCCCATTTTTGGCTGTTTTTAAAGCACATTGGGGCAGAATGGAACCCATGCATTTTCATCTTATACCGTTTTCCCCTGAAATATCAAAGATTTCAAGCTGAAACATGTAATTGGACCGATGTATCATGTTGAATCTTCGAATGTTCACCTTGGATGATTGGGTCAGACAATCCAAGTGCCCGTGCAGTTCGAGGTACTGCTTCACAAATTGTAATCATGTTTTGTAAGTGAAACAGAACCTCCCGGATTCTATTGTAATGGATTCTCCAACAAGTTGAACAAGTGGGGTGCAAGTTCAGTGAGTGACTTGTTGATCAAGCGAAGCACAACTAGAGCGGCATTTAATTTTTCCAGTGACCATGCAACTCTAATTTTTCCTTCACGCTTCACAAAGACAATGAGAACATAAGTTTCGAGGCAAAAATATATGCCTGCTCATGTTCTCCCATCTATATTTCGCTGCTATAAGAGGTATAATAACCTGGATAGTGTTGCCACGACTTAACTCAAAGTCATTTTGAAGTCAAAGTCGCAGCCGACTTGAGCCGAGTCGAGCCGAGTCAACACTGCAACTCGGGTTGACTTACAAGTCGACTCGAGTGACTTGAAGTTGACTTACTGGTTCAAATTCCAGGAAGGTGTGCTGAGTCGTTTACAGCACAAAAAAACAATTTCTTGAATTTTGGTGAACCATGACCTGAGCGCGTGACACCCTGGTGACACCTGTCACGTTTTTGTGATTTTTTGTAAAACCGCTGCAGATGAAGCTAGAACCACAAAAATACCTTGCTGTCCCAAATGGGCTCTGGAGTCGACTTGAGTCGACCCAAGTTGACTTAGACCTACAAGTCGAGTCAAGTCAAGTCGAATCTATTTTTAAGTCGACTTTCGAAGTCACGACTCGACTTATCGAGTCGCGGCAACACTAAACCTGGAGTCATGGGACTCATTGCAGGAGGAAGGTAGACACTCAGTAGCACCATAACAACCTGGTCCAAATTTTCTCGGTGGGCTCTTCGCTCTGGCACAGGCATCACCTCCAGTTCAGATTCTTGTGCCACCCAACGCAAATAAATTTAATGATTGGGATGCGGACTTGTGTTATGGGTTACAAATATATATTATGTCTCTGTCATGAATCAACTCTCTCGGGCACAGAATCTGGGTTTCCCGCCTTGTACCGAGTAATATTGTCGAGGATTGAGCATAGCTTTTGAGTTCGATATTCAGAATCTTCCTTGGCCAGTTGCTGAAGCTCCTCAAATACTTCGCTGTCTGTAAGAGCTGCAACACCTTCTGGCCATTTACTAATTGCGTGAAGGGCATCAATTGCCCACCTGTAGTGCTCCCTGGAACACGGGGTTTCAACATTGAGTTTCCTACAAGATATATGTCTGATCCAATTACCTACCCAGCGAGTACCACAAGCTGCCTCAACAGATTTAACTCCAGGATGGCTGGCACAGTGGGCTCATGGCCAGCTAGTCCATTCACAAGCCAGCAAGTCTGATCCGCAACCCACCGGTTCTGGGATTTGAGTAATTTCAAGATGTGGTCCTGCACTTTTGCATCGACAATAGCCTGTGCTCCCTCCAACCACTGCGCAAAAATAACTAATGGCCTAGTGGCCCAGTGAACCACATTTTCATCTTGGCCACTGATTCACATTAAATAAAATTCTGTGTTAAAAAAGGATATACTGACTCCAGGAGAGCCACAAGTCGTTCACAGCCCCTCATCTCTAAGATGTGTGGTATGGTGCACTCGTGCTGTGCCAGGAAGCCCAATAAGTAGCATGACCAATCCCGTGCCGTAGGGTCTGGCGACCCAAGCATTTCGCAGATGTAATGGAAAACAGGTGAATCCACCACCTCTCGCACATTGTTTTCAGAGGAAATTTTGAGGAACAACTCCTGCAGAATGACGGCCTTGGTCGCCCTCGAGACAAAGTCCCACCTAGAGCAGAAACATCACATCAACCAACAAGCTCAGGTAATAAAACATCAACACCTACGGAAAGTACGATGAGTATATCTCCACCATCTCTGTTGAAAGCTCGCTGTCTCCATTCTTCCTGATGAATCCCATTGCCTGGCGGTGATACATCCACCTCATCAGCGGCTTTGCCACTGCATGAATGTTGATCGTCGGACCGTATCGGACCAATGAGTTGCTATCCGACCACCAACTGAATATGCTTGCACGGGTGTCCGTTCGAGTTAAGGGCGGCATGGGGGGGAGGAGAAAGAGGGAAGGCTGTAGAGCCTCGTGGGTTCTAGCCATTTGGCATGCTGTGCAAATGTGACATATGATTGATATGATTTGTTAATTTTGAACTGGCGCCCGTGCCGGAATGCGGGCCGATAGAACGACTTACGTTGGAGGGACGCAAATAATTTCGAAGGTGGTATGTAGGTTGGGGATATCATGTACATATTTCGTAGATGAACCGTACTTGAATAAGATCTTCGCCTGTGGAATCCGATCTCAGAGCTGTTAGTGTCGGGATTTATTATGATATTATTTTAAAGAATTAAAATCTTCGGCTGCGGATTCATATCTCAGAGCTTAATTTCGATGGCCAACTCCTCCAGAATAGCAACCTTTGTCGACCCCGAGACAAAGTCCCACCTAGCAACAACATTATATTGGCCAACGAGCTCGCGCAATTTCATCACGTACGGAAGATATGACATGTATATCTCCAACGTCCCTGTCGAAAGCTGGCTATGTCTATTCGTCCTGATGAATTCCTTCGCCTGGCGGTGATACATGAACTTTATCAGCGGCTTTGCCGCCGCATGAATTTGATTGTCGGACCGGACCGGACCAACGAGTTGCTATCCGACCACCAATGGCAACTGAATATGCTTGCGCGGGTGTCCGCTCGAGTTAAGGGCGGCATGGGGGGAAGGAGACAGAGGGAAGGCTGTAGAGCCTCGTGGACTTCACAGCCATTTGGCATGCTGTGCAAATGTGACTTATGATCAATATGATTTATTAATTTTGAACTGGCGCCCGTGCCGGAATGCGGGCCGAGAGACAGACCTGGAATATTGACGGTAAGTACATAAATAATTTCCAAGGTGGGAGTGGAACCCGGTTTGCTGGGGTTCATTATAATATTCTAATTACCAGTATTTTGTGAACCATACTTAAATAAATAAGATCTTCACCTGCGGATTCAGATCTCAAAGCTGTGATTGGGAATATTATTTCGTGGAGCAACCATACTTAAATGAGATCTTCGCCCGCGGATTCAGATCTCAGAGCTACCAGTCGATTATTTTTCCGGAGATTTTCCGGGGGGTTAAAAATATATGGCCAAATTTTGGCCAACTGTTCAACAATTACTGGTCCAGTGGGTTGACATGGATAGGCAGAGACAACGAATAACGGCGGTGGACAGCGAGGCGCGAGGGAGATGTGTACCACGTCGTTCGGCTAGTTATCGTGCAAATCCGAGATAGGTGTGGTTGGGTTGGGAAGGGAATGGAGCTGTGCGGGCGTGAAAGAAGAGGTGCGTTTACGACACTGAGGCTGAGTGTGGTACTATTACGCCCAATGGGTCTGGATTTCGCATTTTTCTCTTTTATTTCTTCCTCTTTTCCCCCGGAGTTTTCCGGCATAGTTACATGTACTAGTAGACTACAACTATATGAAATAACTAAAGGATGCGGCGAGAGGAAGATATTGAGAAACACTTCCCGGTGCATCAAAGTCAGTGATGGTTTGGAAGTTGTCTAATTTCTCGCCTTGCAGGTCACCCCATAAATCCGAAAAAAATTGAGGGCTCTTCTGTATCATGTAGAAAACTTGCTACGTCTTCAGAATGCTTTGCCAGGAAGGGGACGTCGCGTTCTAGAGGGGAGTTGTTGTGAGTGTGACAAATTCAATCTCCGCTCGCTTAACGCGTTCACTGCGTTCCAACCCCTTGTAGACAGAAGGTCTGTCTATCCCTGTAGACAAAGGGTAGACAAACCCCTTTGTCTACATATGTCTACATCATGTGGACACAGCTCATCTACATATGTCTACATCGGTCTACCTCGGTCCATGTTAGACTCGTAACCAGTCTGCCTGCTACGGCAATACTTAGTGCAAGCACTATGCCATAGGCAGACTGGTACAACTCGGGAGCGTTAAAAGGGCTGAGCGCGGAGTTTGAAAATTTCCATTTCCATTGTTATGGCGTCGAATTTGATTATTTCTTCTCAGTTCAAAGGAGGGGTAGGGGTGTAAGGCTCATAGCTACACTTCTGTCTATTCAGATTTTTTATTTTACCCCCAGAGAGTCTGCGCGAGAGCCAGTTTTAATTGAGAAACTTACTTTCGGACCAACGTCATCTGCCGTCATCGGCGCCACCCAAGAATTTCAAACTCCGGGCTCAGCCCTTTGGCGTGTCCCGAGTTGTACCACGGCACAGTGCTTGCACTGAAGAATTGCTGTGGTAGACTGGTGACGAGTCTAGGTCCATGTATGTAGACCGACATAGACCAATGTAGACACACGTAGACCGATGTAGACAAATGTACACATACCTCGCCCAATTCTGCGGAACTGGATACATAAACTCAATGCAGAATGGGAGTGAACAGCATTATGAAGTTGACTGAGGTATGTCTACGTGTATCTATGCTATAGACGCACGTAGACATACATAGCCGATGGGTAGATGGACCGTGTCTACGCCGTGTAGCCGGACGTAGCCGCATGTACACCGACATCACAGCGTACACAGACATAGCCACACATAGATGAAGATCGACACATGTAGCCGCACGTAGACCAACGTACACCGGGGTGCGTCTACATAGGGTGGCAACGCAGTGATTACGGTCACATTCATATCAAGTTATTCCTGAATGAGCTGGACAATATATCCCAACACACCTCCAGAGCCGGTGAAGGTCAGAAGAAGCGGTGTCTGAGATGCACCTGGAGCAGGAGAAGGCTATCTCGCCGTGATATTCAGCAAATATAGAAGTGAAAGTCCTGGGAACCCAGTGGAAACAACACCGACTTGAAACCTACATTTTGGAGTGGTGAGTTGAAGAAATTGTCGCAGTTACCAGAAGAAATTGCCAAGTCGCCGATTAATATTCCAAGGACGAAGGGCTCTTGATTCAGCTTTGTATCGCAAATCGAAAGTGCCTAATCCAAGTGGTCAATTAATCACTCACGCTGTCATTGCAGTACGTCCGACATTAAGTCCAATAATGGTGCGCGCAAAGTCGCAATTTTGGCCTATTTTCGGCTGTTTTTTTTTAACACATTGGGCAGTTTGGACAGAATGGGGCCGATTCATATTTTGTCTCTTGATAGACTTCACACTCTCGACATCAATTTGATTAGACCGACGTGCCATGTTGAATTTTCGAACATTCAACTCTGATCGTTGAATCAGACTGGTCAAATAATCCAAGTGCCCGTGCAGTTCGAAGTACTACTTCACAAATTGTAATCATATTTTGTAAGTGAAACAGAACCTCCCGGAATCTATTGTAATGGATTCTCCAACAAGTTGAACAAGTGGGGTGCAAGTTCAGTGAGTGACCTGTTGATCAAGCTAAGCACAACTAGAGCAGCATTTAATTTTTCCAGTGACCATGCAAATCTAAAATTTCCTTCACGCTTCACAAAGACAACGAGAACTAAGTTTCGAGGCAAAAATATATGCCTGCCCTCATGTCCTCCCGTCCATATTTCGTTGTTCTACCAGGAATCTTAACCCAGAGTCATTGGACTCGTTGCAGGAGAAAGGCAGACCCACAGTAGCATCACAATAACTTGGTTCAAATTTTCTTAGTGGAGTTCTTGACTCTGGTGCATGCACTTAGACTACTTCCAGTGCAGATTCTTGTACTACCGAATGAAAATAAATTAAAATGATTGCGATGCGGACTTGCATTACAAATATATATTATTTCTCGGTCACATATAAACTCCCTCGGGCACAGAGTCTGGGTTTCCTGCCTTGTACTGAGCAATATTGTCAAGGATTGTGTGTAGCTTTTGAGTTTGATCTGCATAAGTCTCTTCCTTGGCCAGTTGCTGAAGCTCCTCAAATACATCCATGTCTGCAAGAGCTGCAACACCTTCCGGCCATTGACTAATTGCGTAGAGTGCATCGATTGCCTTCAAAGAAGGCGTCCTGTAACACGAGGTTTTAACATCAAGTTTCCTACAAGATATATGTTTGATCCAATGACTCACCCTGCGAGTACTACAAGCTGCTTCAACAGATTCGACTCCAAAATGGCTGGCACAGTGGGCTCATGGCCAGCTAGCTTTTCCACGAGACGGCTGGTGACCAACGGATAGGATTTGAGTAATTTCAAGATGTGGTCCTGCACCTTTGCATCGACCATAGCCTGTGCTCCCTCCAACCAATGTGCAATCCCAGCTAATGTGTACAGGGAGTTCCAAACAACATCATCATCTTGGTCACTGACATGCAATGAAAATCTGTATTAAAAAGGATATGTATCATACTCACTTCAGGAGAGCCACAAGTCGTTCACAGCCTCCCATCTCCAAGATGGGTGGGATGGTGCACTCGTGCATTGCCAGGTTGTGTAATAAATTGCATGATAAACTCCTTGCCACAGGGTCTGGTGACTCAAGGTTTTCCCAGATGTAATGGAAAACGGATGAATCCACCAGGGCTTGTGCATCATCCTTGGAATTATAAGCTCGGTTGATGAAGTGCTGCAGAATGACGGCCTTTGTCTCCCACGAGACAAAGTCCCACCTGGAGCAACAAGATCACATTGGCCAATCAGCTCAAACAATAAAATGTTAGCACCTACGGAAGATAAGACCAGTATATCTCCAACATCTCTCTCGAAAGCAGGCTGCCTCTATTTTTTTTGATGAATTCCTTTGCTTGGCGGTGATACATGAACTTTATCAGCGGCTTTGCTGCTGCATGAAGGTTGATCGTCGGTCCGTATCGGAGTAACGAGTTGCTATCTGACCACCAACTCTGTACACTGGCGAGGGTGTCTTGTCGAGTCAAGGGCGGCATGGGGAGGAGGAGAAAGAGGGAAGGCTGTAGAGCCTCCTGCCATTTTGCATGCTGTGCAAATGTGACTTATGATTGATGAGCTGTTATGTAAATTTTCAACTGATGCCCGCGTGGCGATGCGGGCCAATAGAAAGACTTACGTTAGAGGGACGTAAATAATTTCGAAGGTGGGAGTGGAACCCGGTTTGCTGGGTATTTATTATAATATTACATGTATTTCGTATAGGAACTGTACTTGGATAAATAAGATCTTCGCCTGCGGTGGCGGGTTCAGAGCTCAGAGCTGTTATTGTCTGGAGTTATTATGATATTATTTTATAGAGGAACCATAATTAATATCGTCGTCTGCGGATTCAGATCCCAGAACTGTCAGTGTCGATTATTTGTTCTAGAGATTTTCGAGGTAATAAAATTTATAGCTGGATTTTGGCCAACTATTCAACAGCTACTGGTCCAGTCGTTTGATAGGGCCTGCTACAGCCCAGCTGAGAAAGGATTAATGGGAGGCAGATGTGTACCATGTCCAAGTCCGAGTTATCCAGCTAGATTTTCGTCGAGTCCGAGATAGGTGTGATCGGGTTGGGAATGGAGCTGCGGTTGTGTGAAAGAAGAAGTGTGTTTACGACATGGTACAGCGTTGGGTACCGGTATGGGCAGAGTTCGCAGATGAGCGAGGGAATGCGTCTGAGGTTGGCAAGGCGATGTTGGATATTAATGGTGGACTTGGAGAGAATTTGGATTTGGTGCTCGCGTGGGAGCCAGTCAATCGGAGGAAGTCGAGCGCATGACTCGTTTGTTTCGAAAGGTAAATATGTTTCAAGTCTTGAAGTCCGTCGATAAACCAGACGTCAATGTGGATGGCATTCGGCGCCGCACAGCTCAGCATACCAAAACCAAAAGGACCGAGTCCAGGCCTAGACCAAAGTACTTCTACAATAAAACCTTAGTTGGCTGGGGTAGCGCAAGGGATGAGTGAGAGACAAAGCAGAGGTTGGTATCGTGACGGGCAGTGTCGGAATTGAACATGATGACTCGGAAAGCTGCCGAAGAGATGAGCCATGTACGAGAGGTTCATTACCCGAGACCGTTTCAAGTGGAGATATTGATAACCATATTGGAAGGAAGGAAGGAAGGAAGTGTATTTTAACCGCCAACGAGACTTACATTTGATGGTGTACTAGAGAGAAGTGTTCTGCGAGCGGGTTGAAACGTTGAGGTGGATGTGAAGGATTGAAAGTGACAGTGACAAGATTTTCCGACTAACGTCTGTGGAGTTTGCCGGCATTGTTGTAGATTGCCGCTTGTCGCTCACGTCTTCATCTTGTCTCGTCTTGGATGGATCGACCGCTGCCCCGAGCGCCACGCTGCCTACGAAGACATTTTCGGCCGCCGCCCTGCCCCCCGCACCGGCCTGTCCCCACAACCGCCCCAAGGCCCGTACGCTGCCCACCCAAATCCAATTCCACAAGGATATCATCCCCACCCAACTCAATATCAGTGCTCGCCCACGCCAGCGTACCACCCCCATCCTCGCCACATGCCTACCACCCGCAGCAATATGCGCCCCAATACAGCGGATACCCAAACGGACCGGCAGCGCCGAGCATACGGGCCCCGAGCCTCCGCCCGCCATACCAGCCCGGCGTCCCCGTGCCTGCCCCCGACCGGCCAACAGACGCGCAGGGGCTGATGCCGGCGCAGGCCGCGATGTCCCAGCAGGTGCAGCAGTAGTGGATGCGCTCTGCGTTGCCTGCGCTGCCACCGCCGCATTCGCATGCGTCTCTGCAATTGGGTCCACCCGCGCTGAGTCTGGTGATTGGAGGCGGGGAGGGGCTGGGTATTAATTTTGACTTTGAGAGTCCGTGAATGGGAATGGGGAGGGAGGGGAGGAGGACGACGAGGAGAGCGAGTTGCCTTGGGCGAGACGTGCGTGTCTTTCTTCTCCCCATTATTTTCTTCCTGCTTTTCTGCGTTATTTTCTCTTCCTTTTCCCTTCTCTCATCTCGGTGGTCTCATTATCCATCCTATATGCTACGACTGGGGGATGCGCTCGCGCCATCGACGTCGTTAGAGGCGCATCAGGATATGCGTATCCTACGCCCACTCCACCCTCTTTCCTGCGCTGGTGCTCTGGTGCCTGTCTCCACCACCACCCCCGTCTCGCAAGCCATACACGCATGTACCCACCCCCACCGACGTTATTCGTCTCGCTTCGCCTTGTGCAAGGGGAAGCGAGGTCGGCTGGGCCACTTGCTGGCTCTATACAGCACGAAGCTCGAGAGCTTTGACGGTGGAGGCGAGGCGAGGCGCAGCGCTGGATGGGGGACGAGCGACGAGCGGTGTGAAGCTCAGCTCAGCTCAGCGTCCTCGCGGTGTCGTATTTTCGGGGACGCAGGATGCAGCAAGTGTCTATACCACCACCCCGCGCTATCTGCTGTATTGTGTATCGTGTATCGCGAGCCACGCATCCTCACCGACGTCATTCATTTCGTTTCGCCTGGGGGAAGCGAAAGCGGGCGAGTGATGGGCTCGAGGTGCTTCGAAGCTCGAGGGCGGCGCGAGCTTCGAGGGAGGCTGGACTCAGGACCTGGGTGCGCAGCGCTGGGCTTGGGCTGTGCGAGATGCTCGGCGTCTAATCGCGCATGTCCTCTTGCAGGACGTGTGGGAAGGAGTACTTCCTTGCGACCGCCGCATATCTTCGAGGACGCAGGACGCAGCGAGCGTCTATGTTCTGCGAAGCAAGGCGAGCGTTTGCTGGGTATACGATGCCTCGCCTCGGCGTCGAAGGCTGAGGATGCGTGTCCTCTCGCAGGAGGTGTGAGCATTCTATATGCGTCGAGTGAATACACTCTCGCAGGAGCACGAGCTCGTCTATTCCCACAGTATGCGCGCGACGAGCTCTCATGCCGCCCGAACACCGAGCGCGCTTGCTTACTTCGTGCTTCGTGCTTCGTTCATCCATTCACCCTGCTGCTTCGCGCCGACATCTGGTTCTCAAAGTCAGACGGACTCATCCGCCTGCTGTCTTTCATTTTCTTATCTCATGCCCGTGCTTCATGTTATCTCATGCCTTCGGTTTATCGCCTCTCTTCTCTCTGTGTATCTGTGTATCGTGACGCTGTACTGACTTTTCGTTTTCTTTTTCATACAGCAGCAGTTGGATCGCAACGTGAGTCTCCTTCCCTTTCCTGGTTGGCTTTATTCGGGTGTTCTTGCATCGGATGTCTTTCCTATTTTTTTCTCTTTTTGTGGGGGGCTATTCCGTTTCGGGGGAGGGAGCGAGGCTTTGGATTGCTTGCTCGAGGTGCGGTCCTGCGAACGGGCTGCATTCCGGCTTTCTTGCCCTTTGGCTTGGAATTGGCCGGGACGGAACGGGATGGAACAGGATGAGAGGAGGATGGGATGTCTCCACCGAGGGCGGGGTGGTACCCATCTCCGGTCCTCGGTTCTCCCAATCCACCCCTCCCCAATCTGTGTCTCCGACTCCAATCACGTAGAGTACGGGGATGTGCCTCTCAACTCCGCCCCGGGGACGTGGATGTACGGGCAGAAAAGGGAAACAGAGGTGCGGATGGGTGCAGATGGGATGCAGGCGTGGGTGCCGGTGTGGTGCCGGTGGCGGATCGCCCGTGTGGGTGGGTGCATTTCGTATGCGCAAGGGAGGTATCGGTGGCGCTGTGCACAGAGAGATGAGTAGTACATATCCAAATGCGGGAATCCAATTAATATCTAACTTGTGCAAAATGCCCTCGCATGGGCTCAGTTCTCGTCCGTTCATCCTCGGAACCTCTGGAACTGAAACCGACATATATTTAGTCCGGACTACCTCCAAAGAATAATAAAAATCGAGCAGGGATCGAATGTTTGGAGCTGCCGAATAGGAGGGCAGTTTGATGGGGAATCATCACAGTGCATCAAAACCTTCTGGCCCAATTCTCAGCCAGTTCCAAACGGAATAACAACCATAGCCCGCTGTCACGGCAGAGCCCACTTGAACCACTTCGTGTCCAGACTCCAAATTATCCTACATGCTGCCAAATAGAATGCAGCGGGTGTACTTCGATGGTTACCCTATCGTAGAGCAGTTTACGTAGCCTATATATGATTCAATGAGCAACCTGCAGCCTCAGCCTGTTGATTTAAAATTTTCCCGCCAGATTCCGATACCGATTTTAGGGTGGTTAACCGTTGACAAAAATATATAGCAGGTTCGATGTCAATGGTCAACCGCAAACATGATAACATTTGAACTCTGAATGGCAGCGAAGACATTTTTCACCCTACACCCTGAGGTTGTTGAATTGCAACCTAAGCTAAGCTAGGTAGCTTCATGACACGTGTAGTCCGAGGTCCGGGACAACTTGAAGAGTCGCCATCGGGAAATGGATAAAGCAGGCTATTAATTTGTTCCGAGTCAATGCATACTAGTAGCGTGTGGATGGCACAAGACAGGCAAATCTGGGCTCGGAATCAGGTCTAGAATTCGAATCATGTACATCCTGTATGTATATACACATACAGTACATAAAGCACCAGGATGCCCGCTCCTCGAATCCGAAGTTATTCGGGGACGAGGAATTTTTTTATTTTGAATCTAGGCCTGGGATTCGGTCGTTCGGGCATGCGAGACGAGATTAACTATAAATTCGAGTTCGAATGTCGACAGAGAGAAGGCTTGATTGGAAGGTATGTTCGTTCCCAGGTATAACTACCGGACATTTGGTGTAAGATCCACTTGGAGGCAATTCTTGAAGTTGAATTAATTGATTTGGAGAGCAGAGTCGAATGTCGCAACAGACTGATGGACTCCCCTCTCACCGTCGACATACGAATATGATTTTCTCGGGGTTGGGATTCGGACGAGGATTCGGAATCAGTCGAGTGCGAAGTTTGGTAGAAACGCATGCATTTATGTCTTGACTTGGATTTGGCGCTCGTCTACAGTACGTCAGATCCAGAGCACCGTGAGTTTCCCGTTCCCGGGACATTGTTCGGGCTCTGGTCGTAAATGTCTAGTAGAGCGTAGAGACACCGGTGCTGATGCGTAAACGAGAGGAGACCAAGAGCGGAAAAAGGAAACAGGAATCCAGATGGTAGGTGTTGATAAGGTCCAGCCTGTAGCGAGGGAGGAAGGAACGGCAGCGGTGGGCACTGTAAGGCATAGGACACGTGTGCTACGGCCACGTCCGGGTCGAAGTCATACGAGAGATTTATAAGACTCGGACTCGGACTCGAGGTAAGTCAATCTCATGATCAAGAGCAGAGTCAGGCTTCGGGAATGGGGAGCTCGTAATATCCTTCCACTCGGATTCGGGTTCGCGGTTCGTCTACAGTAAGTAGATCTAGAAGGGGACGTACTTGATACATTGTTCGGGTTTGGTTGGCCAGAGCGTGTACGAGACTGGGAGGAAGAGCGGAAACAGGAACACGCGTTGATAGGGCAGTTACAGCTCAGAGTACAGCCTACGATTGGAGAAGGGAATGGCCATAGGAGGCGTGAGGGAGATGTGTACCACGTCCCAAGCGTACAGCTAGATTTTCATTGAGTCCGAGATAGGTGTAGTCGGGTTGGAAAGGAAGGGAGCTGCGGGGATGTGAAAGAAAGAAAAAGACGAGTAGGGACGGGGATTAATATTGGTCGTATAGGTATATAGGTACAGGATTAGCAGAGACTTGAAACATGAAGTGGTGTCGTTGTGTTGGAAAAGGCTGAATTCAAGTCCTTGAATATGGCACAGTGGATAGCAGTTGGCGCTGCACAGCCCAGGAATTGTGTACCCAGTCAAGCAACGAATCCAGGTGGCAGGGAGAGAGCGGAATTTCTGGAATAATATTGGTGTGGTGGGGTCGCGCAGCGGGCGAGTGGGACACTGAGAGGACGAGAAACAAAGATATTGAGAGAGATTGGTAGCATGCAGCGGCCAGCGTCGACGTCGTGGTGACTGTCGCGGAGATGAGACAAGTTTTACGAGAACTTCATTACGTCGGTAAGTATGCGAGAAAGTTTCGGGTGAGACATTCGAGTTGGAATATGACACTGATGTCGAGGCGAAAGTGACGTCTCCGGAGTTTGCCGGCGATGTTTTAGATTGCCGCTTTTGTTCTCCTCGCATCTTCCGCTTCGCCTCTCTTTGGATGGACCGACTGCTGGGCTCCACCAGCCACGCAGCCCGGAGCCCCACACTGTCTAGACCCTTCGGCCATTGTCCCGCCCCCGCGCCGTACGCAAATCTACAGGCATACCATCCCGATCAGCCCGAATCAATATCAACGCCTGCCCGTGCCCGTGTACCACCCCCACCAACACCCGCGTGACTACAATACCACCGGCACCCGCATCCAAAACAGCAGCAGTATGCGCCGCAATACGACTACCCAAACAGACCGGGCCCGGTGCCGCCGAGCATATGAGGGCGGGTGATTGGCGTGAGGCCGGGCGGGAGGCCCGGGGAGATAGGGAACAGGAACAGAAATGGGAATGGGTCGGAGGGAAAAAAATGACGAGGAGAGGGAGCTGCCTTAGATGTGAGTCATTCTTCTGCATTATTTCCCCCCCTTCCTCTTGGCCTCGCAGTCTTGCTATGCATCCTAGGACCTATCTGCGACGATGGCGGGTGCTTGTCTGCGTACATCGCAACGGCGCATCGGTCTCAGCCACCCCTGCTCGTTTTACTGGCTCTCGCACTCGGCGCTGGATTCTGCGTCCTGAGATACGCCCTATCTCTACCAACGTCATTGTAAGGACTCCTAGTCTTACAGGACCACGAAAGACGTCGAACAATTGGTAGGATTGTCGATGTACTGATCGTAGTGTAGAGTAAGAGTAAAAGTAAATAAACTAGTGCAAATATAAGGTATTTAAAGGATTCGGCGCTGCCGAATCCTAATATATGTAAACACTCTTCGAGGGGGTGGGGTTACTCAAAACCCACACCTAACACTCTCCCCGCTAGATTGAACCCTGGGGGTCAATCTACAACAACAGGGAAGGATAATGTCCAAGAATATGTAAAAGTCCAAGAGGAAAACGTCCAAGAGGGTCCCAGAACCAGTATCGTACGGAATGGTATCGATAAGGATATAGGAATTCAAGAGAGGGAGTTGGGGAAATGTCCGTGAGGTTTCAAGAAAGGATCAAAACGGACCTCGCAAGAATTGGGTGCGCGTTCCAACGATGCACGGGCACGACGCTGCATGACCTGTATCGATGGCGTGTGCAAAGAATGATGGTGACGAAGAGAGAACCGGAGGTAGGGCTTCGTCATGACGTTTGCTGCAGATCTTGGCCGGTGCGCACGCGAGCGTGTCCCGACAAAACCTGCACACAGAAGATGGAACGATTGCGCGCCGTCCACGGGTACATGGCCGACGTCACCGCATGATGGACACCCGCGCGCAGATGATTGTGCTGCTCGATTGCCGCAGGGTATCGGTGGCAAGTGGTGAGGTGGCCCGCAACGAGCCGATGGTCGTGGACGTCAATTTCGGGACGGTGCGACTGGGCACATTGGAGTGCGAACGAAAGGAGGCGGCTACCGACGCAGCGCTGCGTGAATGCTTTGGCGTAGGAATGGACCGCGAGCCCGGCATGACGGATGAGCAGCAGACGCGCGCCGCAAACGAGGTGGTAGAAGGTGACAGAGAAGAGGAGGAAGGGAGGGAGGGAAAAGACGTGCCAGCAGCCACGCCCCTTCCACTGACTTCCTGCACATCCCCAGCTACAGTTTGCGCTGCTATCCCTGTCATAGTATCTCTCCAATCCTCCAACGGGCGTATCGGGACCATCGAACAGTAGATCACCGGGGTTTCGGGTACTGAGACCATGCGCGAAGAGCTCCGAGACGTCTGGGAGTGTGTCGAGAAGTTATCGCGAGACGGTGGAGGTGCGAAAGGCACAGGAGGATTATCGGGTGCATCTGACGCGACTGATGGTCTGCGATAAGGAATCTGAGCCATCGCTCGGTGGGTAGGAGGTCTCGAGAGAGCCGAGGGATCAAGTCTGAAGCTCATAGTAGCTGCTTTCGTCCGAAACAGACGCGAACGCGCATATAAGAAAGGGTCTCCGTCGACTGCGTGTGTCGCAGGAGTATGAAAACCTCTTGGGGTTTTCGACAACGCTACTTTGTAACGTCAAAAAAGTGTAAGGACTCCTAGTCTTACAGGACCACGAAAGACGTCGAACAATTGGTAGGATTGTCGATGTACTGATCGTAGTGTAGAGTAAGAGTAAAAGTAAATAAACTAGTGCAAATATAAGGTATTTAAAGGATTCGGCGCTGCCGAATCCTAATATATGTAAACACTCTTCGAGGGGGTGGGGTTACTCAAAACCCACACCTAACAGTCATCCATTTCGCTTGCCTCGGCCGGGTCATTTAGGCCATGGATAGTATGCACATCGTGTCACTAACGTATACATATACGACGAGCAATGACCAGCGTTCTTTCTTTTACTTGCCTGCCTCCATCCGAACACCCCACCGAGTGCGCCTGCTTCGTCTTTTGTGCTTCCATTCACTCTGCAATGTCGTGACGGGTGGTTCTCAGATGGCAGCTTCTCCTCATTCTCACTCGTCTCCATTGTTTGCGGTACGAGACGATCGGCGGGCCATGGCCATGCTCTGCATCCCGATCGCGAGCACGGTTCATTCTCCCACTCATGCGTCGACGTCTTGGTTCTCAGACCTCACGTCCTCTTCATCCTCAGTCATATCGAACTTACATTTGACATTCGCTTCGTGCGCTCCATTTCCACCTGCAGTTCCGTTCATGTGTTATCTTATTGCGTCCCCATGCCTTGATTTTTATATCCTGCTTTCGTTTCTCATCTCTGTTCCGTTTCTCTAAGTACCCGCGAGGATCGTCGGTTACTGATGCCAGTCTTTTCCTCTCTTATTATATCGCAACGCGAGGTTTCTTCCTTGTCTCCCCCTTTCTCGAGTTCTTCCATCCTGTTTTCTCTCTCTCTTCTTCTGCTCTTCCGTTCCCTGTTTGGCTTCGGATTGCTCGAGGTGCTATTGGGAATAGGCCGTAGAGAAGCTAGCGCTCGCACCCCGCTGGTTTTCTGTCTTTCTCTTGCACCGGGACAACCTACGCACTCCACTCCGAGGGTGGTATGGTACATCTACCTCTCTATTCCGTCTCTGGAATGTTTCTCGCAATTCCGTCCCGGAGACGTGGATGTGCTGGGAATATGGGATGTCAGATGCTCAGATGGATGTAGAATGGGACGCAGGTGCGGGTGCAGCGGATCGCCTGCGTGGGCAATGGGCACGGGGCATGCGCCAGGGAGGGGTCGGTGTGCTGTATGCGATAGAACAAAAAAACTAATTACAATGACTAACTCGTGCAATGCAAAATGCTCTCGCATGGGCTCATTTCTCATCCATTCATCCTCCAGACTTCTCATTAATATTTGAACCACCTCCGAAGGCAAACGGCTCAACATTCCAACCGAAGCGGGGGGACACTTCTAAGACATTTTTCATTGCCAAATTAGTCATAGTATTTGTACGCACTATGACAGTAAAGCAGGATGATTTTCAACAAGTGGTAGGTTGATTAACACACTTCAACCTATCGTCGGATTCATTTAGGATGATTTAATTCAACCTATAATTTAGGTTCAAGTTCAGCCTAAGGTTTTCAACCTATTTATGGATTATTTTCAGCAGGTCCCCTCCAGCTGCTCAATCAACCTATCACGCGTTCAACCTATGCGGGGTTGAAATTAAGTTTTTGTGACAAATTAACTCAGAAGCAACTCATTCCGTCCCATACCAGATCAAATACACCATTGGGGCAGTATAAATAATGTACACCAAAAGAAATCCATTACTCCACTAGCTCATCTCCAGCCCATACAGCACGCGCCAGTCCACCGCTGCGATCTATGATAGCCCAATTACCACCTGTATCCTGGACACGTCCGACGAGCGATTGAACACTGGTGATATCAATAACATCCAGTGCACCATGTCGCGAATAAAAATGAGTATCAATGCCTTTAAACAGGTGGTCATCTGGCTCCATAACACAAGTCCGAATTGCGGCGAGGATGAAGGTGGTAGGTTCATCAATTTGCAGTGCCGGGACCGCAGCAGAGAAATGCACACGGTAGATGTGAGTCAACTGCCCGTAAAATGTCTGGAGTTCGAATTTGGGCGGGGTGTTTCGGCGATGTGCATATACGTCGACCAGCATCTCGTACTTTTAACGAGTAAGAACGATACACTGGCGCCATCGGAGGAAGAAAATAGAACCTACCCGCACATATGTAGCATCTCGAGCATCCTTGGCCACAACTCCGATCATGCATGAGCGCATTGTATCACCTTCATCTGAATCGATCCGGCGCACTTTCCCCCATTCTTCAATAATGGCGTCTTTGAGGGCCCGATTCACCGGACCCATTTTAGCCCCAGTGCGTGTTGCGACTGCAGCAGCAATGGACCGCATTTGGGCAACTGTAACAGGAGTCCGCGACTTGGGAGGAAGCAGTGCGCATGACGGGTCTACAAAATATTTTGTTAGCGGCATTGGATCAAAATTGACGAATACACACAGAGAGGATCGGAAAATGACCCGGCGATTTGGCTAGGTGGGTCGCGCAGGGCAAGAACTTCACCAACGTTGTATATTGTCTTGATCTGCGTCAATTGAGCATTCTCGAAGACATAGCGGTCCAATGACGCCCAGGGGAACCTAAGACTTCGAATTCCTGGGCGTATTGTACCACAGAAACGCTCCATAGGGAATGCCCAATAGCACCAAACAGGACCGGCGAATTTGATCCCAGGAGCGATGTGTAACAGAGCGTGTACAGTCAGAACACAGG